>VDFB02080728.1:0-90561 GCA_007258455.2 Sequoia sempervirens | reverse complement strand
CTAGTTGATGCATGATTTTTCAGATTATTTTTTTAATGAATATTTGATTTTTTACTAATTTTCTAAGTGGGCACTTCCTGAAAAGCATAATTTTTTATTTATGTTAAAAATTTATATTTAAACTCTATATTTGGAATTAAATATATTGAACAACTTAACTTCATTTAATATGTTATTTTTTAAATATATAAAATATACTTTTTTTCACTATATATTAAACAAATAATTTTGTTATTATATTTAAAATTCATCACTTAACTTTGCATTTTAAGTTATATATTATATTTTTCACAATTTATAATTTACATAAAAAATTACATATAAATTAATTTTTTATTTCATATTTTAAATAAATAAAAATAATTATGTTAAATAAATAATTTAAAATATATATGGTACATTAATTTAGTTAATTTATATTTTAAATAAATAAAAATATATATATATAATAAATAAACTAAAATAAATATAGACAACAAAATGAAAACTTAAAAAAAAAATTGTATTCCTATTAAAAATAAATAAAAGTCTTCTATCACATAAAAAAATAACTAAACTCCTATTTAAAAAATTAAAAAAATATTCTAACACATTAAAAAATTGTTGAACGATTTCTAAATTCGATTGTGTGATAATTTTTCGCATCAATATTTCGACAACTTAAAATATGATAAAAAATCAGTTTAAATGAATTGTTGTTACAATGCGACAAGTTAACTCGTGGGGCATAGTAGACATCATGCACAGGATGCATGTATGGGTGCATCCTAAGGGCTTTATAGACTAGGGTTTAGGATTAGGTTTAGAGTTACAATTATGGTTCAGATTAAAGATGAGATTAGGGTGAGGGTTTTCGGTTAGAAATTAGGGATGTGATTAGGGTTAGGGTTATGATTATATTTTATGGTTAGGGTTAAAATAAGGTTAGGGTTATGATTATGGTTAACAATTTAAGGTTTAATGTTAAGTGTATAGTTATGGTTAGTGTTACGACTATGGTTAGGGTTAGAAATAGTTTTAGGGTTAGGAAAATAATTTACGATTTATTGTTAGGGTTAGGGTTAGGGTGTGAGGGTTAGGATTAGTTCATGCAAATAACTAATTAACTAAACTAAAATACTATAATTAACAAAACTTACATTTATTTTTATTCACATTAAAAAAACTTATATTTAGTTTTCCAAACCTAAAAAACCATAATTACAACTCTGTAAAGACAAGTACTAGCCACTACGTGGCACTTGTTTACAATAGCTTACTCTTAGTGTTGAAAATTTTCAATGAGATTCTTACTATCTCTGCTTGTGAATGATAATTATTTTTAGTAAAAAAATGAAATTATATTTCAAACGTTGAAATACTCTATAACCCATTGAAAAGTCTAAGGCTCCTTTAAAAATCCTCATCATAAATGTATTTTTCTTTTACAATTCTTTCCCAGGCTATGTTAGTGAAATTATATATAGAGAGAGTAATATAATAGTATTATTATATTATATATAATATAGTAATACTATATAGTATTTATTAATTTCTCATGATGTTGCATTCACACTAGTCTATTGAAGCTAAGGTTCATCCTGTAGAGAGTTTGGACGTCGCTCCAAGGCGCTTCCCCTAGAGTAATCCCAAGGATGGTGTTTATTTTTCTACGTGTGGTTTGTAGCCTCTGTGTGGGAAGGGCATGGGTGTTGCGGGGATGCTAGTGGACAACTACCTTGGAAGCATGGTTAATATAGGGACCATCCACAGTCTTCTCCTCTCAAGTGCGCGAACACCACCCCCACCGTGATCTTGGATGATGTGATTGCGCTTGAAGTCGTAGAGAAAGAAGTAATTTTTTGTAGAAAAAGGCCTGATCGAAAAGTTCAGAGGGTTTTAGACAAGCCTCCCAGAGTTCAACAAATGGATTACAAGAATATGGAGCCACATTTTGGTGGGCGATCTCCAAATTCACCCTAGTGCATGGGTTTTTTTTTGGTGGTCTTTGACTGTGTCTGGGATCTCAACAGCATCCTCTGTGAATACCAATGAAGCTACAAATATCACTTGCTTATGCTAAAGCCTTGATATCCATCCTTCAACTCTATAATCGAATCTTTCACAATTAGTCCAATCTGTGAAAATTCTATTGCAGTTACTGATTATTAATCTCCTATCTAATACATAGATTATTTGACTCTGAAAAATTAATTCTCAGCAAATATCGAAGAATAACACAACTGCAACTTCACCAATAAAAACTCACAAGAATAGAGAAGAAAACATTCACAATAATGAACACAATATTTTTGGACAAATTGTCCGTGGAAAACTCAAGGGGAAAACCACTAATGCTAGATGAGGGAATTATATTAAACTTCAGCAAATTAAGGAATACAAAACTGTCATTCTTATCGCGTGAGTCTTCGCAATATTCTTCTCCGGAAATTCTTCCCTCAATTTCTCCTACTGAAATTCCACAGCTGCTATCCCTAACGCTATCACTGCGCCCTTGCTAACACTGCAAGACTATTTGCTCTCACTGCAAATCTACTTGCTATCACTGCAAGTCTACTTCTGTTGTTGTGTTCTCCAATTGCCCATTGATCCTTTATACTTTTCTCATTGGAAAACCAATGGCGAGGATTTAATCTCAATCAATGGCTAAGATTAATTAGACTCTAACAACCCTAACTAATTGGATTCTAGAAGTCTCTAGAGGAATTAATTATTTAATTACATAATTATCTAGACAACTCACTCCTTTCCGAGGTTTCTAGGAAAATAATTAAATAATTAAATGACACTTCTAGGACAATGGAGCACACCTCGCCCGTTACATAAATTAACACTCCCTCTTAGCGCAGGGAAGGTGTTCCGCGATGACACCCAGCCTTATCTCCGGCGAGATAATACACTGACTGATATCAATAACAATCCCGCTTAAGTACAATAACTTCCGATGAAATGATATCTGATGTCTATATGCTTAGACCTATCATGAAACACCGGATTCTCAGTCAACTTGATGCAACTCTGATTGTCGCAGTGTATCACTGTAGTCTCAACCCTCTGACCAAACAAGGCCACCAACAACTTCCGAAGCCATATCGCCTCACACGTCGCCATGCTAGCTGCTATGTATTCTGCCTCTGCAGAACTCAAAGCCACAGACTTCTGCTTCCTGCTATACCAAGAGACAACTCCTGATCCCAAGCTAAAGCAACACCCTGAAGTGCTTTTCCTGTCCGTTGTACTGCCTGCCCAATCTGCGTCAGTATAGCCTATCAACCTGATACCATCACCTCGAGTATATTTGATTCCATACTCGATTGTACCACGCAAATACCGCAACACATGCTTTGCCGCTATCCAATGCACTCTCTTCGGCTCCACCATGAACTGACTAAGAGAGTTTACTGCAAAGGATATATCTGGCCTGGTGTTAACCAAATACATGAGAGATCCAATCAACTGCCTATATAAGGTGGGGTCTACATCCTCCTCTCTGGATGTCTCTACCTTCTTCCAATTCGTGATCATAGGAGTAGACATGGCTCTGCAATCCTCCATCTTGAACCTCCTCAAGATTTCGATGCAGTATTTCCCTTGTCCAAGGAAAATCTCTCCATCTGTCTGCCATACCTCCATGCCTAGAAAGTAGTGCATAAGCCCCAAATCCTTCATCTCGAACTCTACTGCAAGGTCCCTCTTGCACTCCTCTATGAGCCCTAGTGAACCTGTTAAAAACAAGTCATCCACATAAAGAACAAGAATGAGAACCTCACCCCCAACCACCAAGTAGTAGAGGTTAGCATCCGCTTCACTCTTCACGAAGCCCATTCCCTGCAAGTATTTATCAATGCGCTCATACCACGCCCTGGGAGCCTACTTGAGTCCGTACAAAGCTCTCTTCAATCTGCACACGTGGGTTTCACTGCTGTGTGCCACAAAGCCCTCTGGTTGTTCTATGTATACCTCATCTTTCAATTCACCATTAAGAAACGCTGTCTTGACATCCATCTGATGGATCTGCCATCCCATTTGTGCTGCAAGAGAGATCACGACTCGTATAGAAGTATACCTGGCCACTGGAGCAAATGTCTCCTCATATTCTATTCCCTCCTTCCGAGAGAACCCCTTGGCCACAAACCTTGCCTTGTATTTCTCGATGCTACCATCTACATCATGCTTGATCTTATAGATCTAGCGTGATCCAACCACTTCTATCCTGGCTGTCTAGGCAATAACCTCCCACACATCGCTCGCTCGCACTATTGAGGTATACTCTCAACCATTGCATCTGCCATACTTGTTACTGTGGCACCTCGATACGCTTAGAAGGTTCACTATTCACTAACTGATTTCAACTAATGCCATATAGTCATCATACCGTCAGTTGTCTCTCATGACTACTACTCATCCTAGGACCTCACAAACTCCCCGAGTACTTTGTGACTGGGCTGGGTTCTTACTAATCAGAGGATGAAGTATCAACTCATCACCCCGATGCATCTCTTTGATCTGCCGACCGCCTTCCATACTTCTTTAAGTGAATTCTCAGCACTTGAGCTTGTGCATGTACTAGTAACTGTACTCGAGCTTCGCTGTCCTTGATTTGGTTGAACGATCCTTGGAGCTTCCACTAACTGCTCACTCTGATCATCTGCTGGCAAATCTCTGGACCTCCTGAATGCCTTGTCCTCCATGAACTTGACATCACGCCTAACTATAGTCCTCTTGGTCCCTGGAATAAATATCCGATATGCCTTTGAGGTTTCACTGTACCCCACAAAGTACCCCTTCTCTGCAGTTTGATCTAACTTGGAACGTGTCGCACCTAGAATGTGACAATACGCCAAACTCCCAAATATCCTGAAGTGGCTGACATCTGGCTTCTTCCCTGAGAACGCCTCCTCTGGTGTCATCTTGCCTAATACCTTATGTGGAACCCTGTTTTGTATGTACACTGCTGTACTGCATGCCTCTGCCCATAAGTAACGTGGCATATCCTGGTCATACAGCATAGCCCTCGCCGCCTCTGATATAGACCGATTCTTCCTCTCAGCAACCCCATTCTGTTGTGGGTTGTAAGGAACAGTCCACTCTCTCTTGATTCCTTCCCTGGTACAGAACTCCTTGAACTCTTTTCCTTTGTACTCGCCTCCATTGTCTGACCGAAGAACCTTTATCTTCCTCCCTGTCGAATTCTCCACAAGAGCTTTGAACTCTTGGAAGCGACTGAAAACCTCATCCTTGGTCTTCAAGAAGTATATCCAGGTCTTCCTGGAGAAATCATCAATAAAAGTAACAAAGTACTCATATCCTCTGAGAGACTTCGTCGACATTGGTCCACATATGTCTGAATGTACTAGATCAAGAACACTCTTGGATCTAGTGTCACTCCTTGGAAAAGTTGCTTTCGCAAACTTCCCCAACACACATCCCTTACATATATCATCATGCTCTGTGCTCACCTCTGGAACACCTGTCACAGTCTCACGAAGCAATTTAAGTGCTCCATGATGTATATAATCCTCCCATGCCATAGCTCTCCTTGATCTCTAGAATTACTGTTACCCATCAAGGCCTTAATATACCAAATCGCAACCCATAAAGCCGCCGCCTCCTAACTCCAATAGCAGGTGATTTCCAATCCTTGTGCTAATTAACACACCTGGCCTCTAAAAGAGTACATACATTATAAACTTTATCCCAAGGATGATAGGGAAATCAAATTCATACCCAAGCCTGGCACATGCAACATATCATGAATGGGAATCCGCTTGCCATTCTCCCTCTGAAATAGAACAGTCCCTTTCCCAACTGGATTGAGCTTGGACATGTTCCCCATAGAAATGTGTATTTTGATGTCCTCCTCCTTATAATGATAGTTACTCTCTAAACCTTTGTCATATGAAATGACGCCCACCATTCCACACAAACACTCGTGAGGCTGAGCTAGCATACAAGCTAAGTGAGGGAGCTAACTCATCCCATCTCTACTAGAGAGCCTATCCGGCACTTGCCGAAGCCATGGTCTCGCTTCTTGCCTTTCTTCCTTTGCGGGCAATCACTGACATAGTGGCCAAACTCGTGACAGCCATAGTACTTGACTTTAGATAAGTCCTTCTTCTTCTCACCTTGTGAATTTGATCCTTTGCTTGACCCCTTCTTTGCTTTCCCTTTTCCTGCAAGGGCAACGTTCTCCTGTTCCGCCTCACTTTGCTGACTCTTGCTACTGGTCCTACTGACAAGACTTAGTCTAAGCTCCTCTTGAGTGAAGTCACTCCAAAGTCGATCCCAACTCGGCAAGGTGTCTCATCCATTAATAACTTGAACAAAGACATCCCACTGCTTAGTAAACCCATTTAGGGCTATCCGCACTAGCTCGTCATCACCTAGGTTATCTCCAACAGCAGCCAACTCATCCTTGACAAGTCTGAGTCTGGTGAGGTAACTTGTCACGTCCTCTCCCTTGTTCATCCGAGTAGTCCTCAACTTTTCTCTGAGAATCAGCTTCCGGTTAGTGGTAGCATTCTGGTACAGATTCAGAATGGCATCCCACATCTTCTTCGTTGTATCTAACTCTGTGACATGTGGAACAATATGATCCTTGACACCATCAAGAATCAGCCTCCTTGCCTTGGCATCTTCCTTCTTATATGCTAAGAGCTGTGCTGGATCTGTAGGTACAGGTACAACACTGGTCACATATTCCTGATCCCATTCTCTCTCCAGTTGAACAAAGAAATTCCGCTTCCAGACACCAAAATTTGAGTATTCCATCCAATCATTCTGACCTCTAAACTCCTACCGAGGCCATTCTAAAATATAAAAGAAAACAAATAATAATTAAGAGGTAGAACCGGGTTTTATAAACCTTCTTTCCCAACAGCTTTGTCTCGCCTCGTATCAAATACCGATACCATGTGAAAATTAATAAAGTTACCGACATTAATCTCCTATCTAATACATAGATTATTTGACTCGAAAATTAATTTCAAAGAAATATCAAGAATAACACAACTTAACTTTACCAATAAAACTCACAAGAATAGAGAAGAAAACATTCACAATAATGAACACAATATTTTTGGACAAATTGTCCGTGGAAAAACCCCGAAGGGAAAACCACTACTGCAGATGAGGAATTATATTAAACTTCAGCAAATTAAAGAATACAAAAATTGCTTGCCTCTTACTGGCAGAGCTCCGGCAATATTCTTCTCCGGAAATTCTTCCCTCAATTTCTCCTGCTGAAATTCCACAGCTGCTATCCCCAATTCTATTACTGCGCCCTTGCTAACACTGCAAGACTATTTGCTCTCACTGCAATTCTACTTGCTATCACTGCAAGTCTACTTGTTGTTGTTGTTGTTGTTGTTCTCCAATTGCCCATTGATCCCCTTTTATACTTTTCTCATTGGAAAACCAATGGCCATGATTTAATCTCAATCAATGGCTAAGATTAAATAGACTCTAAAAACCCTAACTAACTGGATTCTAGAAGTCTCTAGGAGAATCAATTTATTTAATTACATAATTATCTAGACAACTCAGCCCTTTTCTGGAGGTTTCTAGAAAATAATTAAATAATTAAATGACACTTCTAGACAATGGAGACACCTGTCCAAGCTACATAAATTAACAGCACGAAGCTTGGATGAGTCTCGTCAGTGTGTGAATTGGGAGGTTCAATGTGTCCAAAGCCTGCATTGTAGATGGGCATGACAAATGATCCTCCTCAAACCATCTCTCAATGCACTTGTTGTCATAGGTGATTCCAATGCAGATGATCGCTGGTTCCTTCAGTACTTGTGGGGAGATGGGACAACTGAAAAGAGAAGGAAGAGATATTGCATCCATGGATTATAATAAATCTCATCCAAATCAAGATGTCCAACTGTGAAAACTCAGATAAAAGCAGTTGTCATGGAGCCTTCTAATTACAAGATTGAGAGAACAGAATCAGGAAAATGGTAATGGAGTGAAAAGGGAATGTTAAGAAGGAATACGGGCCCGAAATTACTTTCATCTTCCTACTAATTAATGTTTATTTCTGTAGAATTAGCCCACAATACATATTTTTGTACTAGATAATATACTTTGTAATCTATGTTCAGTTCCTTAAACTTCTCCTAATGCCTTCCAAACTATAGAACGTTACCCTCGCCTTCTGCCAAATAAATATGAACAGAACGATCTACATATGAAAACAAGAAGCACGAAATTCCCCGGTGGTGTTTTCTGATGATGCTTGGTGACCAAAAGCATTCTAATTTCTTAGATAAAGACAGACAAAATACATCCAATGGTGGGTGGATTACAATTTATCAAAAAAAAAAAATAGAAAAATAAATAATTCCAAGCCCTAATTATTGTGTGTGGGTGCTACAGTTCAGTTATGAAGGAAAATGATTTCCTATATAGAAAGAACTGAATTAGGTGAAAAGTATCTCCTCATCAGAATACTTTTTGCTTGGGACTTATCTTTACCCCAAGCAGGGGTAGGGCAGTGGCAATAGTAATCATCATCATCATGTTCACAATCAGCCCAGGATTTGACAGATACAATATAGCCTTTGTCAAAAAAATTGTCCTTTTTAATCTCTTTCTTCTTGTCCTTTTTCTTACTGCTGCTCTTCTTTTTCTTAATTCCTAGTGCAGCAAATATTTTGTTAATGTTGATTGCACAACATCAATATCCTTCTTCGACACTACAAACATTGTTCTATGCTCCGATAATTTTCCTGAAATGACATATACCTTGTAAACAAAATGTCTATTCCAAGTAGATGCACGAATTTATGTTTGCGGATATATTTTATGAATTGTACAAAATTTACAAAAGAAGCCTTTTCAATGTAGATGGCCACATTTTACAATACTGATATTTCCTAAGAATTCATAGAATATCTACGAAAAGCCTATTCACTGCAAATGGGTGAACTTCTGTATGCAATTTCTTTTTCTTAAATATCTATTAAAATCCTATCTTATGCAGATGAGTGGATTTATTAATTAACTCTCCCATGGAAAAACAACTGCGAAAATAAATTAGCACAGATGTATTTCAAATAGATATTCTACTAGCACTTGCACCAGGGGGGTGCAAGGGTTACACCGATAGAAAAATATATAGAAGTAAACATGGAAATGAAGAATAGTGTAAAATATATACACTATTGTTTGCATCAGCTATTTGCATATACTCCTTACAGAGAATCATCTGCAGTAAACATCCTGATCTATTTGGGGTGGTATTTGTTGTATTTCGGTGCTAAGTTATTGCTCAATCTTATATTTGCAGTAAAATAGAGTCATGAAAATGTGCAATGAATAAAAAGCAGACCAAACAACACTACTAATGATAGTTAACATCAACGATCATGATGATACTTACAAATTAAAACAATCCTCATATGTAGGTGCAAGGGTTACGCTGATAGAAAAATATATAGAAGTAAACACGGAAAGGAAGAATAGTATAAAATATATACTCTTGTTTGCATCAGCTATTTGCATATACTCCTTACAAATAATATGTAGTAAACATCCTAATCTATTTGTGGTGGTATTTGTTGTATTTCGGTGCTAAGTTCTTGCTCAATCTTATATCTATAGTAAAATAGTCATGAAAATGTACATTAGATAAAAAGCAGACCAAACAACACTACTAATGATAGTTAACATCAACGATCATGATACTTCAAAAATAAAACAATCCTCATATATAATAATATTTACAGCAAGACCCAAATGACCAAATCAACCAGAGCATCCAACCTAGAAAATATTTGGTGAACTGAATGTTTTGATTCACTTAAATACAACAGACTAGCATAAAAGTAGATGCAATGAAACAAGCAGATGACATCAAACATTGCTTATTTTTTGCATATTCATAGAAGACACTCAAAAGACAGTCCCTAGTATTCTATAAAAAACAACGTACCTTGTGTAGATAGGTTTCTGAATTCTTTGGAAAGTCAAAATTGATCACAACATTAAATGCTTGAATATCAATGCCCCTTATAAAAAGATCTGTCAAAAGTGTTTGGAAATATCAAATAATCACATAAAAATAGTCAAATAAATAGAAGGCACGAAAATTCGAAGACATAAAAGTATACAAGTACAAGGTATTTATGCACCTAAACAGACAAGATTTCTACAAGCACCATTGCAGAAGTCATGAAAGACTTTGATCCAGCACCATTGCAGAAGTCATGAAAGACTTTGATCCAGTGAGATTGGAGCATCTTGGCATGTATGTAAAAGCATGAATACCCAAGCTCGGTAATTTTTTTGGCCAAAAGTTCAACTTGATTGACAGAATTACAAAAAATTATTCACTGGTTAATTTGAAGCTGCAACAACAGTAAAAATATAGCACTATCAACAACAATAAAAAAATTAAATAATAATTAAAAAGATTCATCTCATTGCTTCAATCTATTTACAATAAACAAAAAATTAGATCTAAAAGTATCAGCATTTCAGAGCTCTTAGATTTGTGAGCCTGATGGCCATATTCTCTACCCTAAAGCTGACATGATCCCGTAGAAGCTATCTACGATCGCTATAGCAAAGATGGTGGATACGACAGCAATTTTTTTTTAAAATTATATTAACCAAACAATCTCCCTACAGTAGCCGATTTGGTCAATAAATGAAGAGAAAGAAAATATCAGAGTTTTAGGGCTCACGCGAATAGAAATCAGATTTCATTTGGATCTGCATATTAAATGCTAGTCAAAAATCCGATTTGAGAGATCTGAAAATTAAATGGAAGACACCCAGAACAGTAAACTACGTCCAGCAAATTGTATGTCGACTACCTGAAATTGTTTCACGGAGCAGATTGCAGGCGTGAGACAGGTTTCAGTTGAAAGTTCCTACAATATATAACCTATCGGCTAATAATTGATTTGGCTCATTTGAAAGCAAAAGAAAGCTACATAGGTTGAGCATGGAATTGTAGAGTACTCTAATAAAAATTCAATCCTGAAAACTAACAAGAGTTATAGGGCAGCGAAGTTCCTACCAAAGACTGTCAAAACAATTTTGTCATTGTCTTGCCCCTTCTGACTTTGCATATAACCAATCAAGTTGTTTAAATGATGTCACCCTCAATTATTATTAGCCTGTTTTTTGTGTTTCTATCTTTTGCTAGTTTGAAAAATGTCATTTTGAAATTACTCTTTTCCCTGCATGCAGCAAGAGATAATTGCACCTTGAGACAATTTATTCATTTGCCAAGTAAATTTTAAAATACTGTTTAGCTCTGTACAGTCTAGCAGTTAGCGAGGAAAGATAGGCCAAAACAGGGCACCCTACTTCTGGGGTGAGTGGTGCCTGAATGGTATTATTTCACAAAAAAAAATCGCCTGCAGTGAACAGAGGTAAAAATAATACCTTCTACCTCATCCAAGTATTCACTGCATTTACAACCACATCTTTTCCATCCTGCAGTTTCATTTCATTTGTTACATTGATTTATGATTGTTACAAGTTGTAAAATTGTTATTATAGGGGAGAGGGGCCTATAGTGGAACGTGGTCTAATAGTGGGGATAGAAGTAGTCCTCAATAGGTTCCATAGTGGAGCATATTAATAGCCAATTGCAACACTTTTTATTCATAAAGTACACAAACTAACAAATCATTCGATGCCACATCAACGCGCCAATAAAACATGACTTAGTGCACCACTATCAGTCTCACTTTTTTTTGGGCCTTTCTGGATACCTCAGCAAAAATCATGTTGATGTGGCATCATATTTGATGATGTGGCCCTAAAACGAAATATAGAAGCACGTGAGTTGCCAAATAAATTGTTGTACAAAATTGGGAGTGATTTGAAATTTCCATGTAGGATTTTGAGAAACATGAAGTTAGGGTGCTCCACTATAGGCCCCTCTCCCCTAGTTATGCCTCTCAACAAAAGATGGAGTGTAATGGTATGGGCATTTTAACAAGAGAATATTAAAGAGTTGACATATATTTTAATAAAGTTAAATCTTTTAAGTAAATATAAAGAAAATAATTCTTAAGTAAAATAAAATAATTATGAAGTTAAAATAAAATTACTCTTTAGTAAATAAAATTACTATACATATCTATTGATATCACAAATCTATTAAAAAATAAGCATCTTGAATGATTATCTATCATTGTTTTTATATAATTTTTTTAAAAGATAAAGATACTAGTGTTAATTTAATCCATCTAATAAAGAAAAAATAATACGTATTTAAAAGATTTTCATTCTAATTTTCCTCTAATCTTGTAGAAGTTCCACGTACATCCTTTTCCAAGTATGCTATTTGTACTATGAAGTCATAGATGTGGAAATCAGAACAAAATATCAACCACACAACAAGTTTTGTGAGATTGTAGAGCAGACGACACATTAGTTGCTATGGTAGAAGCAAATATACCTAGTCTAGTCATGAGAAAAAATGTTCTAATCTTGAGAGTTATGTAGTGCAAACTAAAGGTTGTCACATAAATTTCTCTCTACCCATATATTATAAGGTACCAAAAAATGATTGTAACCTTATAAAGCATTGAATGCTTATTCATTTATTTAATCATCCTAATTTAATTAGGTTACTTTGGATGAGTTTTCATGGAATGTGATGCCACTTTTATTAAATGTTTATTTATTATATTATTAGCTTGTACTTTATGACATGTAAGAGATTTTCAATAGAAGGTAAGATAAAGTAAAGTTTATTATGGTGAGTGATTTATATTATGGATTTGTAAGGGAAAATATTCAATATTGGAATGTGTTCTAATACTTGAGATAACATTTGTTGATTTTAAGATTATTATTTTTATTAGAATAGTAGTATTAGTTGTAACTTCAAAATTGTTAGTGTTGAGAATTATTACTAATAATTGAATGAAATATGTCAATTAAATTTAAAAAACAACAAATCATGTGATGTCAAATGGGTGTACAAACAAAACTTGACTTGATATGTATAATTATAGTTCTAATTTTTTTTGGGGTGTATTTTATGACACCTCAATAAAAGCATATTGATATAGCATCATATTTGATTGACATGGACATAAACCTTAGGTTTAAGAATTGAACTTGCCATGTGAGCTATTATAAATATTTGAGTGTCATTCAAAATTATCACATATGATTTTGAGAGGTACAAAGTTAAGGTGCACAACTATTGGGTCCTCTTCAAGTCTAGCCTATACCTAATGAGACTACATCATACTCCAAATATGTAAGAGACATCTAATTGTGCTTAAAATGCAAGGTGTACATACCTTGTCCCCTACAAGAATAAAGGAAATTTGGATGATAGACTAGAAGACTTAACAATGAAGGATGCATGTAGATGTGAGATGAAATGACTAAAAAAACTAAGCATTAGAACTAAGAACTAATTATGAAGTTAGGCTCATTAAACTTTTGTTACAAGTTTCCCATCAATACTCAATAGAGGTAGTTGATGATAACATCTTTTTTCAACTTATAGCCCCTTCCATATAATTGATGTCTTTTAAATTTGGATTTTCCAACATGTGAAAAAGAAAGCATACCTCAAAAGCCCATTGTTGTCCACCATAGTCAAAACCCAAGATCTCATCTCACTATCCAACTCAAAGAGATTTTAATTGTGGATACCTTTTTTGCATTTGCTCAAAAACAAACAACCATTAGCATTGTTAGTGAACTTAAGCAAACCAAATAGGGTATCCCTATGAAATATTCAATCATATATTAAAATATGCAAATCTAAATAGAATAAAAACAACTAATTGCAAGCATATGAAAACATGATCAAACCCCTATCTCATAGTGGATTGGTGCTTCTTTGATGTGGAAAGAAGCCCTTTCCCAATCCTTGATAAGCTCCTGGATGCTGGATAATGCAAGATGATAAGTGATCAAGTTGTGGAGAAGATTGTGCAGGAGCAATATAATAGATGAGGCATCTATTTATAACCAAGAAGGATGGAAGAATGCAAAACATGGAGGATGTGGGACTAAAGACAAACCAATGACAAGATGCCATTTGTGAAGATATGATAGGATGAAGGTTGTGCATATCTTGGTCAATGTTCCAAAGAGTGGGAGATTTGAAATTCAAAAGATGGCTTGTTGGAGGGAGAAGAAAAGTCTTAAATGCCAAGTTTGACTTGTGTAAGAGACATGTAAGAGTTCTTAAATGCTTTGTGGGATGGACAAGTCATGTGGGAGGGAAAATTCAAATTAGGAGAATATTCCCTCAAAGATGTCATTTTGAATGAAAATGAGGAATTAATATTTGTGCAAGTGGGAAAAACTAGAGGATGTGACATGGATTAAGATTAGATTTAATCATAATTTGATTAAATAAGAGGAGGTTAGGTGATTTGACCCATTTGATTTAAATTTATGGATTAAAATAAATCAAAAAGAGATGAAAAATGATTTTAGATTTAATTAAATAAAGATTTGATTTATTTAATAAAAGAGGATGATGTTAGTGTTAAATTAAATAAATTCATAAATGGATGACTCTAGGAGATTAATTAAATAAACTTGATTTATTTAATTGATCGGGTGAATATGATTTAATTAAATATGAGGAATGCATGATATCAATTTTGCATGTCTACACTAATTAGAAGATATTTTTATAACTTGTACTAAATGACAATAGCAAACCTTTGTAGATTCTATTACTCTGCTTTTGAGCAAACAACTATTGCAAATGGATACATTACAAATAATGATATGACCATTTCTTGAGCATCATCAATGTTGTAAATCTTTACTGTATGAAATAATATCTAGTTCTATTGGATGGAAAAAAGTGGTATTTAATTTTGCATGGTTGACATGCAATGTATATATTCCATTTCGGTTGTTAATCATTGACTAAGTTTAGAGTTTGTTGACCAAGGTTTATAATATTGTTATTATAAAATAAATCTTATCAAAACATGAAATGAAATATTTGGCTTCAACAATTTTAACATGTGCACTCAACAATGAGATTTTATTTAAAATAGAACATTGTGTCGACCTTTTCAACAATAATATTATAACCACTACATTAATAATAACATGTGGACATTGAATCCTCAACCAAATAGTCACCTCTTGTCAAATTTGATGCTTTACTTACAACAATATAAACCAATTTAAACTATCCATGTATCCATCTTTGTTAAAACATATGTGATTTACTATGAAATAGACAAACATTAGTTTTTAAAAATTATAAAATTCAATTCAACTAGATGTTATCAACTACCATTATATTCAAACAACTCTACTAACTTCACTATATCACTCCAAATTTTACACTCTTTATATAAGCATGTACACTTTATACAATCTAATCAATAATATCCTATTAATAGTGCATAAAAGATTTAACTCATCAAAATCCATTATATTGAAAAAAAATATAGGGTTCAAAGTTTAACTTGTTTCTAGAAAAACCCAATATTAAAGGGTTGATAAAGAAATAAAAATAAACATAAGAAATTTCTTAGAGAGATTACATCTATAACAACATAAGGAACACAAATATAGTCTAATTGAAGCAAACAAGAATAGCTTTACTCGCAGAAGGCAGCAAGTATTCTTCTAGGTGGTTGAGAAGGCCTTCTTGCATGCATTACAAACCTATTGTCTATCACAACTACATCACCAACTTCCCATTTCACTTCAATAGCCTCCTCATCAGCAATTTGGAGGCATGATTCAATGACATCTTTAGGAATCATAGAACCATCTCCTAGCGAAGGGGCATCCTCTAGATCATTAAAAAATAATTGATTGAACCACGTTTTCTTATCCCCATCTACTTTTCTGATAGAAACAATGGCTTATGTCTGAAAGATCATCTTGTTCTCATCCCAACTCAACTTTGGTATTTTTAACCCAGAATCTATAGCCCTAAAAACAAATTCATAGATTTGTATTGCATTAATTTTCAATAAAATCTTCTCAAAAAATTATGTGCTAAATGTCAAAATTTATTGTAATTCTTACCTTCTTTCTGCTTCTTCCTTATCCTTGGTTTTGTACAAGGTTTGCCAACCTCTTAATAAACTGTTAGGATCATCTTCTGCAGGTATAATGGTTGAATAAATCAACCCTTCTTTTTCAATCTTGCTTACAAATTCAGGGTATTTCTCTTCAATTCTTTTAGTAATCTTATGACTCAACGAAATGGCAGTTTGCCCTCCATCCGGTGGAGCAATCTCACAGAAAAAAGCTAATTTGGTTGGAAAGTCCTCAAACTACGTCAACAAAAAGACAAAAATATAATTAAAAAGATAATACACAAATAATGCTATTTTTTAATTTTATTAAAATTGAACATCTAATTTAAAAAAACAAATTGATTGCTGCTTTATTTAAGATATAAACAGATATAAGAAAATGAAAAATACTGTGACAATATGTGGAAATTCTAACAAGAAGAAAAAGATGTTAAAACCCAATTCAACTAACGGTCTGTAAAAACAGAACACTTTTCACAACTGGCGGTCTAAAAAAACAGAACACTTCTTCACGAGTTTACCATGACTGTGACGACTTTAGAATTAACTTCTGATGGAGTACGGTGGGCATACAGATCTGATCCTGTAATCAAAGCTCTCAATCGATTCTCTAAAAAGCTCTTTCATGACGATATTGCAAAAAAACCAAATATATACTGAAGATGGATGTTTTTATTTGGTGTAGAAACATACCAAAGCCATCTCATGGTGGAATTTGATGGGTTTATGGAGAGGAGCTTCATTTGCAGTAAAAACTCTTCCCTCAACTCTTGTTCTTGAAGCTGCTCCCAAATATGCCTTTTCTTCCCAACCAAATGCCTCCATAACCGCGTTGAAATCTGATGCAGTTCTCAGCGGAAATCCTCTGAAAAGCAACGCTCCCACCTTCTTCAGCTGATTGCTGATCCACTCTCTGTTGCTTTGAATGGTGTGGAGAAAGGATTGCAAGGTGTTACAGTCATCTTGGGGCAACAGAACCATCGGAAACAGGAGGCCGTCTTCATTTATAACTTGCTGGTGGGCAATTTTGCCTTGATGGAAAGGGCAATCCTGCAACTTCTCCATTTTCTTAAATGCTTCCGATAATGGCCACAGCTGTGTGCTGAAAACGTATGAACCCAAATTAACAAGATCTTTCAATGGGCTATCAGTCAGAAACTTATTAAGACCAAAAAACTTTATTATTAAAAAAAGTACAGGGCGACAAGGACAAGAAGCCATATTTAAAAATGACCTCTGTTTTATATGGTGCTCTGGATAAGGTCCCAAGACTACTTCTTGGTCCTATTATAGCATGCTGCAAAATCTGTTGACTTATCTGCGTAATAATGACAAAAATGGCAAATTTTCATCAATGCTGCATTTGATTCCCACTCTTTTCTATTTGCACTTAATTTAAAACTGTTTTAAATCCCTTTCCTAAAAATTCATTACCATAGCATTTTATTTAATAAAATCTTGAAAAACGTATATTTTTTAAATTTAAATACTTTTAAGTTCAAATTTAAATATAAAGATAAATTTTAATCCATATGTTCATAGAAAAAAGTTCAAACTCTAATTCCAAAATTAGGTATCCATCTTGTGAACTAATGATGACATATAGTCATGAAGGGCTCTAGGAAAATTCATCCCCAACAATTCACCGATGGAAAATTCACCACCGCCATGGAAAATTCATCATGGGCCTAAAAAATTCACCGCCAAGTAAAATTCATGGCCAGTGAATTCACTACGGTGGAAAATTAACCACATTAATAGTTTTTAATATATATTTGATATGCCGTGAAGATGACAATTCACACATAATGAACATCATGTTATACATTAACAATAATAAGTAAGTGAAATGAGGGCATAAGACATCAAATAGGAGACTAAGCATAAAATTGTTGTTAAAAGGAATGAGCATCTTGAAGTTAAAGCTAACAAAATTGACTTACATGTTTTTTTGGTGGTTAATTTTTATAGCGTACATGCTAAGCTGCGCTGGAGAAAAGGAAGCAATTTGATGGCTGTTATCTTTGGCCTATTTAAAAATAAAAGCTAAATAGTGTAAAATCTTCTTTTAAAATATATATTAATTAAAATAATATTTTACATTTTTTCAATATCTAATATTAGTTTTTTTAATATATTTTTTTGTTTGATTAGGTTACGTAAGGAAAATATAGAAAGATGTCTTTTTGTCAAAGAAATATTTATTTATGATGACATTTTATATATATTTTAATTTCTAGTTGTAATCTTTTATCAACAATCAAATTAATTGATAGTTTCATTGTAATTGTTGCTTTAGAGTTTAAACTTTGTCAATGAATGTTTATTTATGATGAGATTTTACAAACTTTTGAATGTCTAACACTAGTCCTTCACCAAATTTTGTTGTAGTTTGATCAAGTTGCACAAGGATAATATAACAACATATGAAGGTGATGTAACAAAATGAAAGAAAAAAAAGGTGCCTCAAGATTGGAAAAATGAAACTTCTCCAAGAAATGGTTATTTATAATGACATTTTACAAAATTTTGAATGCCTAATATTAACCCTTCACCAACAATTAGATTCATTGGCAATTTAATTTTTATTGCTGGAGTATGATTTAATAATTTGACAAAGTTGATTGAAAGTTGTTGAATACTTTATTGCACTAGTAAGATATCTTGATAGATTTGTTCTCCTCATCAACAATTGTTTATGATATTCCATCAAGGGATTTATCAAATTTAATTTTTCATTCTTGTCTCTTAAGATTTATTTATAAAGAATATTTTATAAATTTGTAATGTCTAATATTAACTCCTTACCAATTTCTTTTGTAGTTTTATTAAATTGTAAAAAAATTATGTAGCAATATTTGAGGATGATATAGCAAGATGAAAAAAGAAGATGTTTTAAGATTGAAAAATTGAAACTTTGTTATATATAATGATGATGATGGATGATTGGGACTCGTTGATGTATGGAGAAAATTAGATGACTAGGATCCTCCTCCTCCCCTTTTTGCTACTACATTAGTTGCTTAGTAGCTTTGTATTTGTTTGTATGTTTTATGCTCTAGGATTCACCCTATATGGACACTAGGGGTGTGGTTTTATATTCACCCACTCTTTTTTGTGAACATGTATAATATTATTTTATAAATGATAATCTAGATACTTATTCATAAAAAATAAATTGTGCATGTCTAATATTAACCACTTATTAATTTGTTTTGTACATTGATCAAATTGCATGAGGATGACATAACAAGATACAAGGATGATTTAGTAGGATGAAGGAAAAAAATATTTTTGAGCAAAATTTTATCATGAAATATTTATTATGTGGAAGGCGTATCCTATTTGAAAAAATCAAGCTGATTTTTAAAATCGACGGTTAAGGGATGAGTACAAGCAGTGCAAGACGGTTAAATAAATTGCGACCGTTGAATGTTTCTTGCTGTTTTTCGTTCTTTGATTTTTTTGGACATTATTACCGGCCACCGACCACCATTTCATTATGCCGCTGTTTACATGCTTCCGGTGATAATTTCATTTTGACCCACCTGTACCCGCCTTCGTCAGAGGTAAATCTGCGCCTTCGTCAGGAAAAAAACGACGGTTCTTATTACCACTCAACTGTTAGTTTCGCCTATTATTGTGCAAGCCCACGCACAACTAGGATTGGCATTATGAATTTGTGTTTCAAATAAAAGATCAAGTTTATTTTTTTGATTTTGATTTTTATTTTTACTAAAAAAAAATTTTATACATAAATTTTATATATTTATAAAAAAATAATTATTTTTCAAATAATATTATATTAATAAATTATAAAATATTGATAGTTTTATATACATAAATAAATGTCTATTTTAAATAGTTTTTCTTTTTTATTTATAATGGTGTTTTTTATTAAAATAATATTTTTATGTTTTAATAGTGAAATAGTTTTAAATGTGTTTTAGTTAGTAAAATAATAATTAATAAATTAAGTTCAAGATTAAATTTATTATTATATAAATTGAGTTATAATTATAATTATATAGATTTGTTAATTAAATAAATATTAAGGACTATAATTAATTATAATATATTTAATAATTATAAGAAATAAATTGAAATTCAATTATGTTATTCAATAATTTTTTAAAGTTTTCTTTAAAACTGTTTTTTTACTATTTTAGAAACAAAATATTAAATAATTATCATTTTTATATAAAATTTATTAAAATAATTTATTATACAATTGAAAGGTGAAAATTGGATATCTTAAAATTAAATTAAGACTTGGACTTTAGTCATGTCATTTTGTAATTTTATACAAGTAACTTTTATTTTGCTTGTATTTATTAAGAAACTTTTATTGAATTAACATTAATTGAAACAAACAATGACACTATTAAAGAAGTATATTTGTTCCAAAATATTCCATAAAATATTGCTTTAATAACACATTAGATGTTGTTTCAATCATTTTCAAAAAGAACAAAAATAAAAAGATTTATTTTAAAATTAAATGATATTAAAACTTAAACCTAATTTTCGAAAACAAATCTAAAAATAATAGAATTCTTAAATTCTCTTCCATTTTATGAAGACTAACCTTACAAATCAAATCCACCATAACCCCTGCTAAATATACAATTTGTAATATGCAATTCATTAAATGTGAGAACTAGATTAATTATTGTATCCACCATTATGAATGTCCTTATCCAGTCTTATAAAATAAAAATTAAGAAGCTCATTTCCTACATCTACTAAAAAATTTACTATCCTTTTCATATTAGCACATTCATTCAAAAATAAGATACTGCTTCATACATTTATATTCAAAATAGGGAACATTTTCTTATCCAATACTTGGATAATATATAGATTTCTATAAGAAATTGTCTTGGTTAATTGTGTTGTTCACATTTAAATAATTCTCAATTGTAGTAGTTCAGCGAGACATGCAAGGGAAAACACCAATTTGTTATGTCTAAGAGTTTCACGAACTATTTCAACTTCTCTCATCCACTTATATGAGGGAATTTGGACCCAAGTGTGTATGGGCATATGGTATGAATATAATGATTCATTATTTGGAACATTGCCCCCAACATTAATCACTTTCAATAAGGGAAAAGCGCCCATAGTGGGTGGGGGTCCAATGTTGGGCATAGAAGTAGGCTTGAGTGGGCTCCATAGTGGGTAGGCTTAATATCCAATAAACTTGCACTTAATATCAAATTGCAAAACACTTTTATCCATAAAATACACAAACTAACAAATCATGTGATGCCACATCAATGCACCAATAATACATGACTTAGTGACCCACTATCTGTCTCACCTTTTTTTTGGGCCTTTTTGGATACCTTGACAAAAAGCATGCTGATGTGGCATCATATATTGATGATGTGGCCATGAAACCAATTTTTATAAGCAGGGTACTTGCCAAATAAGTTATCGTACGAGTGATTTGAAATTTTCACATAGGACTTTGAGAAGCAGGAAGTTAGGGTGGCCCACTATAGGCCACTCTCCCTTAGTCATGTTGTTGGCATTAATCCTTTTGCATTTTCCTATTTTATAAAAAATTTAATTAAAACCATTTTGCTTCAAGCTTGGTCGTTGTATTTTTTGGGATTCCAACATCTGATTATATTCCTGATTCATAGGTTCTAAAAATTGACCTCATTTACTGCACAAATGTTAGAACAAAAAGTTTCCTAATTGACCTTCCACACTTCTTCAGCGTACCCATTGCACACTAAGGTGCGATTGCTAGTTTATAGTGACATTTTATAAATTTGTAAATGTTTGAAATTAGCCCCTTACCAATATTCCCTCTCTCTATCCCTCCCTCCTCATTGCAAACATAACATGAGCCTATTGGTAATGACCCTGATTATCTTCCTAATTCAAAGGTTTATTTTCAATCATGTTTGAATCCTTGTAAGTGGATGCATAGTTGATTTGAATTTATAACTTTTCCATTGAGATCTTTATTGCATGAACAACATCATTTGTTGAATGGCCTAAATTGACCAAAATTAGTAGTAAATGTAATTAAATAAATATATAAGTCTACACAAAATCAAATGGGGCAAATATTCGTTTGAATTTTATTTATTTCATGCGCTGTTTTTTTAGGTTAAATACACAGTTTTCTATTTCAACTAATATGTCTACACAAACTCTAATACAACCATACAATTGTTCACGGTACCCGTAGCACACCTAAAGTGCAATTGCTTGCAGAGTTCTGCTTGCGGAGACAATCTTTGTTGTTGCCAAAGAGAAAAGGCCGGTGGAAATAGAGGAGAAGCATGGTATGTATACAATATTATTTTGTAAGCTTTGCTTTTCACATAGATTAAAAGTGTTTCATTGGGCGTGAGAAGAGGTTCTGGATATAACTGCAAAAATTATGTCTGTTATTTGATTGTGGTTTGTTGGTCGCTAGTTCGAATCAAAGAATTGGTGTTGCCCCACAACACGGGCTCAGCTATATGTTACAGTCTGCCAATCCTCTAATGCGTCCATTGGATGAGCTTATCTACGATCTCCCTTTCTGAGATCTGCGAATCTCCTTTGCTTCTTGTCTAGTGCTTGCTCTACATCATATTTGCAGCGTGACGCTTAAATTAAAATAACCCCCTGCTTCCTCTATATCCTTAACCACTGATGGGTTTTTGTATTTCTTGAAGGTATCTCGTAGGGCTGCAGTGGGCAGTCTTTGTGCCCACCTCTGAAACCCTTGCAATTTTCTGGACAAGAACAGGGATTCTGAATGGATGACCACAGACAGAGGCTCTGCCTTTTGCACTTTGGCACAGGATTTCTAACAGTGAAAGAGATTTCTAGTCCTTTTTGAGTTTTCTTGGGAAGGATCTCGATCAGGCTAATTGTGCTTCGACTGCCTTCCATTATGTTTCTCCTCACAGTGCTGATAGCGAACAGTATTTATATGGTAGTTTTGGTGCTTGATAGACATTCATCTCGGTTCAGCAAATTCAAATCATGTCAGGTCTCTTCGTTAAGCTGAAAAAAGCTTTGAAGTCTAGATTTGCAGTTACAAGCCCATAGGGCATAGAGGACTTGGGCTGCATCGAGCCTAGCATCCAAGCTTCATCTGCTGAAAAGCCAGCATATGGTATCCATGATTACTGGGCTTTTCAGGGAACTCATACATTCTTCCTTGGCTTCGTGGATGGAGAGACTCAACAATATTGCTAAGCCTTTTTCCCAACACATAACTTTTGTTCCGCATAAGATAAAAATCAGCACTGATGGGCCTCCTGATTCAGCTATAAAGGCCCTGTTCCTCTCACTTTTCCTAGCCAGATCAGCTAGGCTTCTCAGATTTCCGTGGTGGGCAGGAGTATTTCTAATGTTGAGCAGCATCTGCTCTATCTGTTTCTCATTTGGGTTCCTTGAGGAAATGTTGTTGTATCCCTGAATTGGAGGAGCACGAAGCTTGGATGAGTCTCGTCAGTGTGTGAATTGGGAGGTCCAGCGTGTCCAAGACTCCAAAGCCTGCATTGTAGATGGGAATGTCAAATGACCCTCCTCAAACCATCTCTCAATGCACTCTTTGTCATAGGTGATTCCAATGCAGATGGTCACTGGTTCCTTCATTACTTGTGGGGAGATGGGGCAACTGAAAAGGGAAGGAAGAGATATTGCATCCCTGGATTATCATAAATCTCACCCAAATCAAGATGTCCAACTGTGAAATCTCAGATAAAAGCAGTTGTCATGGAGCCTTCTAATTACATAGATTGAGAGAACAGAATCAGGAAAATGGTAATGCAGTGAAAAAGGTATTTTAGGAGGGAATACGAGCCCAAAACTACTTTCATCTGCCTAAGAATTAATGTTTATTTCTGTAGAATTAGCCCACAATACATATTTTTGTACTAGATAATATACCTGTAATCTATGTTCAGTTCCTTAAACTTCTCCTAAAGCCTTTCAAACTATAGAACGTTACCCTCGCCTTCTCCCAAATAAATATGAACAGAAAGATCTACATATGAAAACAAGAAGCACGAAATTCCCCAGTGGTGTTTTCTGATGATGCTTGGTGAACAAAAGCATTCTATTTCTTAGATAAAGACAGACAAAAAACATCCAATGGTGGTTGGGTTATAATTTATCCATAAAAAACACAGAAAATAAACAATTCCAAGCCCTAATTATTGTGTGGGTGCTACAGTTCAGTTATGAATGAAAAATAATAGTTATTATTTGATTTCCTATATAGAAAGAACTGAAATAGGTGAAAAGTATCTCCTCATCAGAATACTTTTTTCTTGGGACTTATCTTTACCCCAAGCAGGGGTAGGGCAGTGGCATAGTAATCATCATCATCATGCTCACAATCAGCCCAGGTTTTGACAGATACTATATAGCAAGGGTACACGGGGACGCGTCCCCTAGGTATTTGCCCCCCGTCCCCGTCCCGGTGCCGTTTCGGGGACAGGAAACGCGTAGGGGACGGCTGTCAGCCGTCCCCCAGAAGTCCCCGAAATTCGGGGACGTCCCCGATTGCCAGAAACGTCCCCGAATGGAAAGGGGACTGCCAGGCCGTCCCCTGGACGGATAGGGGACGCCTAGCCGTCCCCCGACCGTCCCGGGGACAGCCAGCCGTCCCCTATTGCCCAGCAGCATATAAAACATAAAAATAAAAGTTTTTTTTTAATTTTTTCTTTTTTAAAACATTCCTTTGTGGGCCCCACGCCTTCCCAACCCTAATATGGCCACTTAAAACATTTTTTTACCTTCATTTGATCTCATTTTAACTTGCCAAGATAAAATTGCAGCCAAGAGCAAAAGTGAGAAGAGAAAGAGGAGGGTTTGAAGGAGTTCAAGACAAGATTCACAATGGTGAAGTTGTTCCTCATGAATTAGGGGTTAGTAAAATATTTCAATGCAAAGAATGCAAAGAGTTTGAGAATATTGTTGGAGGAACTTGTGTTAAATCCTAGAGGTGAGCACTGAAAATGTGGTGAAAGTTGTAACCGATAATACAATAGCATATGTGATGGCAAGGAAATTGCATCAAAAGAGGCAACCAAATTTTTTTTGAACCCCCTACATTACTCTTTGCCTTGACCTTCTCTTGAAGGATGGGCAAAATTGATTGAGAGAGACTAGTGGTGGAAGAAATCATGAACATCACCAAATACATCTACAATCACATTTGGGTTCTCAACTGGATGAGAGATCACACTAGAGGCAAAGAGCTTGTGTGAGCAGATTTGATAGAGTTTGCAACTAACTTCCTCACTTTGCAAAGCATGTGTTCTTTGTTAACATCTTTGAAATAGATGTCCGTGTGCCAAGCATGGTTGGATTCACCCTATTCAAAAATGGCCCATTGGGTTGCAAAGACAATTTTTAAATTTTAGATTGTATTCTTCAATTTCATTTTTTTACTTTCTAATTGCAAGATATTGTGTTAGAGTTTGTGATCCATAGATGTTTGTAATTGTGTTTGTTTTTCTGTTAGAACATAGGTTACAATATAACTTATTGTTCTATATTGTTTGTGAGAGTTTCATATTTTGTTAGTTTGAATGGTCATGTTAATTTAAGATTAGTTTCTTAGTTTGGGTGGTGGTTTGTGTAGTTTTAACTTGGTGGTATCTCATGCGAATTTGAAGGGCTTTCAAAAGCATTGAAAGCGACGTAATCAAATCCCACATAATTCAGTTTATTGTTTCTAGTATTGTGCACTCATGATTTAATTTTGTGTTTATCTTGTGCATTCTAATCCTACTAGTGATATCAGAGGTGGTGGTATATCTATACAATATGATTGGTGATTGTCAAACCCATTGTGAGTCTTGTCTTCATCTATTAATTTGTTTGATAATTCGATTCTATGATGCATATGTCAATATGATTGGTGATTGTTATGATTATCATTACTCATATGAATATCTTAAATTTGAAATTTCCCTATATTTTTAAAATTTATCTCTCTCTCCCATATATATATATATATATATATATATAT
This sequence comes from Sequoia sempervirens, assembly GCA_007258455.2. Taxonomy (NCBI): domain Eukaryota; kingdom Viridiplantae; phylum Streptophyta; class Pinopsida; order Cupressales; family Cupressaceae; genus Sequoia; species Sequoia sempervirens. Next base: position 64,539 of record VDFB02080728.1, on the reverse strand, counting down.
ATATATATATATATATATATATATATACTATACAGCCGTCCCCCCGTCCCCTAAAATCCCCTCAAAAATTTGCTGTCCCCGAAACGCGTCCCGCCGTCCCCCTGTCCCGGAAACTTGGTGGAACATAGCTATATAGCCTTTGTCAAAAACTTTGTCCTTTTCAATCTCTTTCTTATTGTCCTTTTTCTTACTGCTGCTCTTCTTTTTCTTACTTTTTAGTGCAGCAAATATTTAGTCAATGTTGATTGCACAACATCAACATCCTTCTTCGACACTACAAACTTTGTTCTATGCTCTGATAATCTTCCTGAAATGAGAAATACCTTGTAAACAAAATGTCTATTCCAAGTAGATGCATGAATTTATGTTTGCAGATATATTTTATGAATTGAACAAAATTTACAAAAGAAGCCTTTTCAATGTAGATGGGTACATTTTACTATACTGATATTTCCTAAGAATTCATAGAATATCTATGAAAAGCCTATTCATTGCAAATGGGTGAACTTCTTCTGTATGCAATTTTTTTTCTTAAATATCTATTAAAATCATATCTTATGCAGATTAGTGGATTTGTTAATGAACTCTCCCATAGAAAAACAACTGCGAAAATAAATTAGCACAGATGTATTTCAAATAGATATTATTCTGCAAAATAATATCCTATGATTGATTTGTCTCATTTGAGAGAAAAAGGAAGCTACATAGGTTGAGCAAGTAATTGCAGAGTACTCTAATAAGAATTCAATCCCCAAAACTAACAACACATGTTTTTATTGAGCATGCACTGCATCAATTGAAGATAAAAAACAAATGAGTAACAACAAATCATTTTGTTCAGAGTTATGGATCTCCAGAGCTAATCAATAAAGTCATGGGACAGGACCAGCTGAACATAATTAGCACAAGCATGACAGGATCAATTTTGAATATGGAAATTGACAATATTTGGTTGTTGCTTGGTTGAATATTCATTGGGTGTCATCTTATGAAAGTTCTTAAAAGACAATTCTTTTCTCTTGTTTGCTTATTCTAATGATGGCTCATGGAGCGTGATTTAAAATATTGATGGAAAAAAATGTTCACATAGTCCAATCTAGAAATCTTCAAGTGAACATTATGGACAGTGAAATTTTTATTACTCATTGTAGTTCCCAACCATAATTATTGTTGACATTGTCTATTTACATGTATTTTCATCAATGCCTTTTATAATTGAAAATTATTATTATGTTGAGAGACATTACTATAATGACAACAAAGGATGGAGTGTAATGGTATGGGCATTTTAACAAGAAAATATTAAAGAGTTAACATATATTTTAATAAAATTAAAAATATTTACATAAATATAAAGAAAATAATTCTTAAGTAAAATAAAATAACTTCTAAATAAATAAAATAACTGTGAAGTTAAAATAAAATTACTTCTAAATAAATGAAATAATTATGAAATTAAAATAAAATTACTCTTTAGTAAATAAAACTAGTATACATATCTATTGAAATCACAAATCTATTAAAAGATAAGCATCTTGAATGATATCTATCATTGTTTTTAAATAGAAATTTTAAAAGATAAAGATACTAGTATTAATTTAATCTATCACAATAAAGAAAAAATAATATGTATTTGGAAGATTTTCATTCTAATTTTCCTTTGATTTTGTAGAAACTCCATGTACACCCTTTTCCCAATATGCTATTTGTACTATGAAATCATAGGTGTGGAAATCACAACAAATTATCAACCATACAACAAGTTTTGTGAGATTGTAGAGCGGATGACATATTAGTTACTATGGTAGAAACAAATATACTTAGGTTGGTCATGAGAAAATATGTTCTAACCTTGAGAGGTATGTTGTGCAAACTAAAGGTTGTCACATAATTTTTTCTCTACCCATCTATTATAAGGTGCCAAAAATTGATTGTAACCTTATAAAACATTGAATGCTTATACATTTATTTGATCATCCTAATTAACTAGGGTGTTTTGGACAAGTTTTCATGGAATGTGATGCCACCTTTATTAAATGTTTATTTACTTATATTATTAGCTTGTATATTATGACAAGAGGATTTCTATAGAAGGTAAGATAAAGTAGAGTTTGTTATGGTGAGTGATTTATATTATGGGTTTATAAGGAAAAATATTCAATAAATTGGAATGTGTTCTAATACTTGAGATAACATTTGTCGATTTTAAGATTATTAATTTTAGTAAAATAGTAGTATTAGTTGTGACTTCAAAATTGTTAGTGTTGACAATTATTAGTAATAATTGAATGCGATAGGTTAGTTAATTCATTCAAAAAATAAAAAATCATGTGATGTTAGATGGGTGTATGAACAAAACTTGACTTTCAATATGTATAATTATAAGTCTAATCTTTTTTGGGGTGTCTTTTATGACACCTCAATAAAAGCATATTGATACAGCATCATATTTGATTGATGTGGGTAACCTAAACCTTAGGTTTAAGAATTGAATTTGCCATGTGAGCTATTATAAAAAATTGAGCGTCATTCAAAATTATAACATATGATTTTAAAAGGTACAATGTTAAGGTGCACAACTATTGGGTCATCTCCAAGTCTCTAAGCCTATACCATATGAGACTATGTATCATTCTCCAAATATGTAAGAGGCATCTAATTGTGCTTAAAATGCAAGGTGTACATACCTTGTCCCCTACAATAATAAAGGGATATTTGGATGACAAAGTACAAGACTTAATAATGAAGGATGTGTAGATGTCAAATAAAATGACAAAAAACTAAGCCTTAGAACTAAGAACTAAGTATGAAGTTACTTGCTCATTAAACTTTTGTTACAAGCTTCCCATCAATACTCAATAGAGGTAGGTGATGATAACTTCTCTCTTTTTTTCAACTTATAGCCCCTTCCATATAATTGATGTCTTTTAAATTGGGATTTTCCAATGTGTGATAAAGAAAGCATACCTCAAAAGACCATTTTTGTCCACCATAGTCAAAACCCAAGATCTCATCTCACCATCCAACTCAAAGAGATTCTAATTAGAAGATATTTTTTATAACTATATACTAAATGAAAATAACAAATGTTTGTAGATTTTATTAGTCTACTTTTGAGCATTAAACTAGATTGCAAATGCATACATTACAAATAATGATATAACCATTTCTTGAGCATCATCAATGTTGTAAGTCTTTACTGTATGAAATATTATCTAGTTCTATTGGATGGAAAAAGTACTATTCAATTTTGCATGGTTGACATGCAATGTATATATTCCATTTTAGTTGTTAATCGTTGACTAAGTTTAGAGTTTGTTAGCCAAGATTTATAATATTTTTATTAATTATAAAACAAATTGTATCAAAATAGGAAATGAAATATATGGCTTCAACAATTTTAACATGTGCACTCAACAATGAAATTTTATTTAAAATAGAACATTGTTCCAACCTTTTCAATAATAATGTTATAAACCACTACATTAATAATATGTGGACATAGAATCTTCAACCAAATAGTCACCTCTTACTTGTCAAATTCTATGCTTTACTTACAAAAATGTAGACCAATTTAAACTATCCATGTATTGGTCTTTGTTAAAACACATGTGGTTTATTATGAAAGACATAAACATTAGTTTTTTAAAATTATAAAATTCAATGATTAGATGTTATCAACTACCATTATAGTCAAACAACTCTACTAACTTTGCTATATCACTCCAAATTTTACTCTCTTTATTATATAAGTATGTACACTTTATACAATCTAATCAATAATATCCTATTAATAGTGCATAAAAGATTTAACACATCAAAATCCATTATATTGACAAAAATATAGGGTTCAAAGTTTAACTTGTCTCTAGACAAACCCAATATTATAGGGTTGATAAAGCAATAAAAATAAACATAAGAAATTTCTTAGAGAGATTACATCTATAACAACATAAGGAACACAAATATAGTCTAATTGAAGCAAACAAGAATATCTTTACTTGCAGAAGGCAGCAAGTATTCTTCTAGGTGGTTGAGAAGGCCTTCTAGCATGCATTACAAACCTATTGTCTATCACAACCACATCACCAACTTCCCATTTCACTTCAATAGCTTCCTCTTCAGCAATTTGGAGGCATGATTCAATGACATCTTTAGGAATCGTAGAACCATCTCCTAGTGAAGGGGCATCCTCTAGATCACCAAATAATAATAGATTGAACCATGCTTTCTTATCCCCATCTACTTTTCTAATAGAAACAATGGCTTATGTCTGAAAGATCATCTTGTTTCCATCCCAACTCAACTTTGGTATTTTTAACCCAGAATCTATAGCCCTAAAAACAAATTCATAGATATGTATTGCATTAGTTTTCAATAAAATCTTCTCAACAAAATTATGTGCTAAATGTCAAAATTTAATGTAATTCTTACCTTCTTTTTGCTTCTTCCTTATCCTTGGTTTTGTACAAGGTTTGCCAACCTGTTAAGAAATTGTCAGGATCATCTTCTGCAGGAAAAATGGTTGAATAAATGATCCCTTCTTTTTCGAGTTTGCTTACAAATTCAGGATGTTTCTCTACCATTCTTTCAGTAATCTTATGGCTCAACAAAATTGCAGTTTGCCCTCCATCCGGTGGAGCAATCTCACAAAAAAAAGCTAGTTTGGTTGGAAAGTCCTCAAACTACCTCAACAAAAATAAAAAAGATATAATTAAAAAGACGATACACAAAGAATGCTATTTTTTAATTTTATTAAAATTGAAATATCTAATTTTTAAAAAAAGTTGATTGCTGCATTATTTGAGATATAAACAAATATAAGAAATGAAAAATACTTTGAGAATATGTGGAAATTCTAACAAGAAAACGATGTTAAAAACCCAATTCAACTGAACGTCTAACAGTAGTTCACAACTGACGGTCTAAAAAACAGAACACTTCTTCACTACTGACGGTCTAAAGAAACAGAACAATTCTTCACAATTCACTTTGACTGTCACGGCTTTAAGATTAACTTCTGATGGAGTACGGTGAGTATATAGATCTGATTCTGTAATCAAACTACTCAGTTGATTCACTAAAAAGATCTTTCATGAATATATTGCGAAGAAAACCAAATATATAGTGAAGATGGATGTTTTTATCAGGGGTAGAAACATACCATAGCCATCTCATGGTGAAATTTGATGGGTTTATGGAGAGGAGCTTCATTTGCAGTAAAAACTCTTCCCTCAACCCTTGTTCTTGAAGCTGCTCCCAAATATGCCTTTTCTTCCCAACCAAATGCTTCCATAACAGCGTTGAAATCTGATGCAGTTTTCAGCGGAAATCCTCTGAAAAGCAACGCTCCCACCTTCTTAAGCTGATTGTTGATCCACTCTCTGTTGCTTTCAATGGTGTGGAGAAAGGATTGTAAGGTGTTACAGTCATCTTGGGGCAACAGAACCATCGGAAACAGGAGGCCGTCTTCATTTATAACTTGCTGGTGGGCAATTTTGCCTTGATGGAAAGGGCAATCCTGCAACTTCTCCATTTTCTTAAATGCTTCCAATAATGGCCACAGCTGTGTGCAGAGAACTTATGGACCCAAATTTATAAGAAGTTTCAATGGGGTATCATCAGAAACGTATGAAGACCAACAATGTTGAAGACCCAGATTGTGGCGGCTTTCTCTCAAAGAGAGGAAGGACTCTTCAAGCGTTTGTTAAAGTAAAATATGTAATGGGCCCACCTTAGGCTTTTCAATATCTTTATCTATTACTGGTATATTTGCCATTTTTTACATAATAAGAAAATAGAATACAAGGCGACAAGGTCAAGAAAAAGCCATATTTAAAAATGACCTCTGTTTTATACGGTGCTCTTGATAAGGGTTGGCAAGACTTCTGCAGAATCTCTTGACTTATCTGTGTAATAATGACAAATATAGCAATTTCTTATCAACGCTGCACTTAATTCACATTCTTCTCTATTTATACTTAATTTAAAACTGTTTTCAATTCCTCTCCTAAAAATTCATTACCACAAAAATATATATATACATATAATTTAGCTATTTTTATTTTTATTTTAAATATAAAGATAAATATTATAATCTATATGTCCATAGAAAAATTAAATCGTGATTCCAAAACTACCTATGAAATATGGTCATGAACATTGATTTAACATGAAGATAGACAAAATTTCATTAATACGAAGAAAATGAACGTCATACAAATGCCATATAATATCAAAGACAATGTGAAGTCATATTACACATTAACAATAATAAGTAGGTGAAAGGAGGGCGTAAGAGATCAAATAGGAAACTAAGCATAAAATTGTTGTTAAAAGGAATGAACATCTTGAAGTGAAACAATGACAAAATTGGCTTACATGCTTTTTGGTGGTTGCTTTTTGATAGTGTACATGATAAGCTATGCCCAAGAAAACGGGGTGCATTTGATGGGTATTTTCTTTTACCTATTTAAAAATATATATTATTTATGATAATATTCTAATTTTTTAAATATTTTATATTAGATTTTTATCATTTTTTTCTTGTTTGATTAGGTTATACAAGGATAATATAGATAAGATGTCTCTTTGTCAAGAAATATTTATTTATGATGACATTTATAAATATTTGAATTTCTAATACTAATTATTTATCAACAATCAAATTCATTGACAATTTCTTTCTAGTTGTTTTAAGATTTAAACTTTGTCAATGAATGTTTATTTTGTGATGACATTTTGCAAACTTTTGATTGTCCAACACTAATCCTTTATCAATTTTCATTGTGGTTTGATCAAGTTGCACAAGGATAATGTAACAACATATGAAGGTGATGTAATAAGATGAAAGAAAACAAGGAACATCGAGATTACAAAAGTGAGACTTTTCCAAGAAATGGTTATTTATGATGACATTTTACAAATTTTTGAACACCTAATATTAACCCTTTACCAACAATTAAATTTATTGACAATTTCATTTTTATTGTTGGATTATGATTTAATAATTTGACAAAGTTGATTGAAAGTTGTTCAATACTTCATTGCACTAGTAAGATATCTTTATAGACTTGTTCTCCTCATCAACAATTTGTTTGTGATATTACATTGTGATGTATCAAATTTAATTTCCCATTCTTGTCTCTTGAGATTTATTTACAAAGAACATTTTATAAATTTGTAAATGTCTAATATTAACCCCTTACCAACTTATTTTGTAGTTTTATCAAATTTTAAGAAGATGGTGTAGCAATATATGAGCATGATATAGCAAGATGAAGAAAATAAGATGTTTTAAGATAGGGAAATTGAAATTTTGTGTATTTACAATGATGATGATGGGTGGGACCCTCTCATGGATACTTCGGGCCTCGTTGATGTATGGAGAAAATCAGATGACCAAGATCCTCTTCCTCCCCCTTCTACTACTATATTAGCTGCTTAGTAGCTTTGTATTTTTTTGTATGTTTTATGCTCTAAGCTTAACCCTATATGGACACTAGGGGTGTGATTTTATATTCACCCACTTTTTTTTGTGAGCATGTGTAATATTATATTATAAATGATAATCTCGATACTTATTTATAAAAAATAAATTGTACATGTCTAATATTAACCACTTATTTTTTTTTTGCACATTGATCAAGTTGCATTAGGACGACATAACAAGATACAAGGATGATTTAGCAAGATGAATGAAAAAACATTTTTGAGCAAAATTTTGCCATGAAATATTTATTTATAATGAAATTTTATAAATTTGTAAATGCTTAAGATTAGCCCCTTACCAATACTCAAATTCATTTTCAAGTTCATCTTTGTTGCTATGAGTTTCAAGTTCTAACAGTATGGTGCAGGAGAACCTTTGACAATTTTGGCTTTTTGTTCCATTTTAAAGTCTTGTTTGGGTTTTGTCTTAGTTTGATGTAAATAAGGTCTATTAGAACAATTTTTGATGTAATCATGGTCATATAGGGTCTTATAGGTGTTATGTCAAAATGTTGTCAATAATGATGTAAAGTTGTAAAAGTTGCATTAGCAACTTTGTCATTTTTTGAATGGTAGTTGAAGGTGAACAGTCACCCCTTTCAGATTACAGTTGGGGACCATTGGATTTGTTGGAAACATGTTTAAAATCCTCTAGCATCTTCAAGGCATGGCGGTTGAAGTTTTTTTGGAGAATAATAAACTGTTACTTTGTTTCTGGTGCAATTTCTTGTGTTTTTTGAAGTTCTTACACTTAGTACGGTTCCATACAACATCATTAACATCTAAAACTGATGTGAATTGCAATGACATCATGTTATCTTCCATTTAAATCCAATTTTGTAGTATTTCATCAATATTCGAGGGAGAACAAGTTAATTTTTTGAAGGTTGCTTTGTAATCAAGGTTTTCTAGGGTTTGGAGTGAAAACCATGGAAAATTAGGCCATTCCACTATAGGAAAATTTTGTAAATTGGTGGAATGGACCTTATAGGAGTGCTTTTTTCTATTTTCAGTAGTTGTAGAGCAAGGTGATGGTATTTGAACTAGGTTTTTGCATGTGCCCTAATCTAGCATCTCAATGTGTTAGGCTTAGTTTGATAGGTATTTGATAGTCCACCACAGAATTTTGTGAAGTTTTCATGAATCCAATCATGGAATCCGACCCTATGTGACTAGAGGAGATTGTGGAAGAAGAGTTTTGGTGTTTAGCTATTGAATTTTAGACACTTTCTTTGGAAAAGAGGGGTAATTAGGAGTAGTTTTGAGAGTGCAGTCTATCATAGTGTAGATTGTTACCAAACAACCCCTAGAGAAAATCAAGTATGTTGTATTAGGCCTTAATGGGTATTTGTATTGGTGTTTTCTTCATGATTTTATGACCTTCTCTAAAAGATATGGTTGTAAAAGTTGAATTGGACTACTATAAGGCACTATGAAGTTTGTGAAGGAACTAGCCCTTGAAGGATTTTGTAGACTTGGAGACCAGTTGAGTTTGATTGGTGTAAGCCTAAATCACCTTGCTTTGCAATAGCTAGCATTAGAGATTAGGCTTTAAATCATTTGGAAAGAAGATTAAAATTTGGAAGAAGTAAAATTGTAAGGAAAAGCATAGGAGATGCCTCCTAAAGGTGGCTCAGTTGTTGTTGCTAGGGAGTTAAGAGCCCTAAGAGAGTCTCAAGAATCCATGGAAGCACTGGAGAAAAGAGACAAGAGAGATAAGGGTCTTGCAAAGGAGAGTGACTCTGAAGATGAGGAAGAGGGTGAAGGTGAGCACCCCCAAAAGGATCCCATGAGTAGATGGATCCTAAAGAAAGGAAGCTCCTACAAGTGCTTAAGGCTATGCAAGGAGAGACACAAGATGTGAAGATGGAGCTACCTATGTATGGTGGAAAAATGGATGCTGAAGAAGTGATTGAGTGGATAGATGCCTTAGACAACTATTTTGAATTCAAGGAGGTGGCTAAAGACAAGAAGGTTAAGTTTTCCAAAAAAAAATTGAAGGGACCAACATTAACATGGTTGAATTACACCCAAGAAGAGAGGGTAAGGAAATGAAATCCCAAGATCAATTCATGGGACAAGATGGTGGTGAAGGTAAAGAGTCAATTCTTGCTTGTAGATTATGAGATTTAAGTGTTTAGGAGATTGCAGAATTTAAAACAAAATGAAATGGATGTGGTAGCATATACTGAGGAGTTCCACAAGCTGACCATAAGGTCTAGACATATTGAGAATGAAAAGGAGAAAGTAGCAAGATATTTGAATGGTTTGAGATCCTCCATTCAAGATGAGATAAGCCTCACTACTCCTAGGATAGTAGAGGAATGTTTTCAAATGGCCACTGAGGTTGAGGAGAAGATAAAGAGGAGGCAAGAAAAACAATCAAGGGGTAGAGGAAGGAGTTTTAAGGGTAGAGGAACCTCTAGTGGAAGAGGATCACAAAGAGGTCAAGGTGAACAAAGTGCAAATCAAGAATCAAGTGGTGAATCAAGGGGAAGTTTAAGAGGAAGAAGGCCAAATCGTAGAGGCAGATTCAATGGACAAGGAAGGGGGTCTAATACCTTCTCTGGAAGGTGTTATAACTACAATCAATTTGTACATCCCGCATGGAAGTGCCCGGATAAACCAAGTGAAAGTTCTCATAGTGGAGAAAGGAGGACTCAACTAGTGCAAGAAAAGGATGAAGAAAGTGTAAATTCACCTTCCATCCATGCTACTCTAGAGGTGCCAACCATCAAGGAACCCCCTCAAAGAAAGGATTTGTTTTGGAAAACATACAAATATCAGGGCAAGGTATGCAAAGTAATAGTTGGTTTTGGTTCAACAAATAACATAGTATGATTAGAGATGGTAGAAAAACTTAAAATGAAGAGGAATCCTCGCCCAACACCTTATAAGATCTCATGGCTCAATAAGGGGCAGTAAGTGCTTGTAAATGAGCAGGTTTGGGTGGAGTTTAACATAGGTTCTTACAAAGATAAAATCCTTTGTGATATTTTTCCAATGGATGTGTGCCACCTACTCCTTGGAAGGCCTTGGAAATTTGACAAAAAGGCCAAGAATGATGGGCACAAGAATGTGTATGTAATTAAGAAGGATGGAGTGTCATACACTCTTTCACCTCTGCAAGAAAATGATGGTGTTGTTCATGAAGGACCAAGTGTGATGGTAGTAAAGGAGAAGGAGTTTTTGAAAGGTCTAGAGGAGGAAGACATTGGTTATGCCATTATTGGTAAGCCTATCTCTAATGCCACAAAAGATAAAGAAGAGATACCAAAGGAGGTGTAGGCCTTGTTAGACAAGTATGAAGACATAGGAGTGAAGGAGTTACCAAGTTCATTGCCTCCCATTAGAGACACAAGTCATCATATTGATCTCATACTGAGTGCAAGTCTACCAAACAAAGCAACATACAAGATGACACCTAAACGAAATGAGGAGATAAAAAAATAGGTTCAAAATTTGTTGGACAAGGGGTTGATAAGGGAGAGCTTAAGCCCTTGTGTTGTGACTACTACATTGGCACCTAAGAAGGATGGAGATTGGAGGCTTTGTATAGATTCAAGAGAAATTAACAAGATCACTATTAGGTATAGATTTCCTATACCCCGAATGGAGGACTTAATGGATAGTTTGGCAGGTGCAAGGTACTTATCAAAGATTGATTTGAAAAGTGGATATCATCATATCAGAATAAGGGAAGGAGATGAGTGGAAGACTTCCTTTAAGACTAATGAAGGTTTATATGAATGGCTAGTGATGCCATTTGGGTTATCAAATGCCCCAAGTACATTCATGAGACTGATGAATGAGGTTCTAAAGCACTTCATAGGAAAATTTGTGGTGGTATACTTGGATGAAATCCTTGTATACAACAAAACAAAAGAAGATCACTTGGAGCATCTTGATAAGGCCTTGAATAGACTCGGTGAGGAGAAGTTAATGATCAATCTCAAGAAGTGTGAGTTTATGAAGAAGGAACTTGTTTACCTTGGATTTGTGATTTCAGAGGGGACATTGAGGATGGATCCCACAAAGGTATAAGTCATACTCAGTTGGCCAACACCTACATCAGTTGGAGAAGTCAGGAGCTTCCATGGGTTAGCTAGTTTCTATAGAAAGTTCATCAAGAACTTTAGTCACATTTGTGCACCAATGATTGATACCATCAAGGGTGAGAAGAAGAATAAGTTTTATTGGACTATAGAAGCAGATACATTTTTTGAATATTTGAAGACAAGAGTGGAAGAACAACCTATTCTCACACTCCTTGACTTTGGCAAGGTTTTCACTATGGAATGTGATGCAAGTGGGTCTACTATAGGTGCAGTTTTGAGCCAAGAGGGGAAACTAGTTTCCTTTTTCAGTGAGAAACTTAATGATGCGAAAAGGAAGTATTCCACATATGATCTTGAGCTCTATGCAATGGTACAGTCACTCAAGAAATGGAGACATTATTTCGTACTAAAGGATTTTTTTGTGTTTATAGATAATCATGCATTGAGCTTCTTGAATAGCCAAGACAAGTTGAATCATAGGCACACGAACTAGATGGAGTATTTGTAGGCCTATACATTTACAATCAAGCATAAGAAAGGACAAGAAAATAAGGTTGTAGATACCCTAAACAAAAGATCTATGATGGTACAAGAGATACAACTCCAAAGTATGGGGATAGATGCACTAAAAGGTATGTATGAGCATGATGATGATTTTAAAGATGCATTTTTTGTTTGTAGTCAGTTTCAAGATGCTTTTCACAGTGAGTATTCAGATTTTGTGTTGTAACATGGTTTGTTATTCAAAGGAGCTCAGTTGTGTGTTCCTAAGTGTTCCATGAGGGAAAATTTAATAAGGGAGAAATATTGTGGTAGTTTAAGTGGGCATTTTGGGTTTGATAAAACTTTGGCGCAGGTTAAGAGGTTCTATCATTGGCCAAGGATGCATGTGGATGTTAAGAAGTTTGTAGAGAGTTGTGGGATATTCCAAAGAGCCAAAGGATCAAGCTCCAATGCAGGGTTATACCAACCTTTTCATGTACCTAACTACCCACGGGAGTCAATAAGCATGGACTTTGTTTTGGGTCTGCCTCAGACACAAAGGGGCTATGTCAGTCTTTATGTTGTTGTAGATAGATTTAGCAAGATGACCCATTTCATTGCTTGCAGGAGTACAAATGATGCATCTCACATAGCTAGCTTTTTTTTCAAGGAGATTGTAAGGATTCATGGATTTCCTTTAAGAATTGTGTCTGATAGAGATTCCAAATTCATAGGTCACTTTTGGAGGACCTTGTGGAAAAATTTAGGAACAAATCTGCAGTTTAGTTCATCCTACCATCCACAAACGAATGGAAAAACCGAGGTTGTAAATAGGTCACTTGGGAACTTGTTAAGGTGTCTCACAAAGGAACATGGTCAATCATGGGATCTCATACTTCCTCAAGCAGAATATGCATACAATGATTCCATCAATCGGAGCATAGGAAAGAGTGCATTTGAGGTAGTCTATGGGATGATTCCAAGAGGAATATATGAGTTCAGAGACCTAAAAGATATGGAGAAAAGGAGTGTAGTAGGGGAGGAATTTTCCATAGCTATGAAGGACATACATGAGTAGGTCAAAGAGAATTTGAAGAAGAGTGTGGAGAAGTATAAGAAGAATGCAGATTTGAAAAGGAAGGATGTTCAGTTCAAGGTTGGGGACATGGTGCTTGCACATCTTAGAAAAGAGAGGCTTCCTAAAGGAAAATACACCAAGTTGATGATAAAGAAGATCTGTCCTTGCAGGATAGTGCACAAATTTGGACAAAATGCTTGAGATGGAACTCCCTCTTGGAGTTGTTATCTCACCTATATTTAATGTTGTTGATCTTTATAATTTTAAGGGTATTGTGGATGCAGGTGATGTTGTAGGTGCTACAGGAGTTGAAGATGATGATTGGGTTAAAGACCTACCACCCATCCAACCAATGAAGCTTGAAAGCATACTAGATACAAGGGAGATCAAGAGGACTAGGAAGAAAGTGTACAATGAATAATTGGTCAAATGGAATGGCCTACCAAATGAAGATGCTCAATGGATGAAAGAAGAGGATATAAACCAGCATGGATTTTCAATTCAAGATCTCATTTAATCAGGAGGATGAAATCTTTTCCACCCTGGTTGTATGGTGTAGGAGCACCTTTGACAATTTTGGCTTGTTGTTGCATTTTGAAGTCTTGTTTGGGTTTTGTCTTAGTTTGATGTAAATAAGGTTCATTAGATGAATTTTTGATGTAATCAAGGTCATATAGGGTCTTTTAGGTGTTATGTCAAAAATTTGTCAATAATGATGTAAAGTTGTAAAAGTTGCATTAGCAACTTCGTCATTTTTTGAATGGTAGTTGAAGTGAACTGTCACCCCTTTCACATTTTAGTTGGGGACCATTGGATTTGGTTGGAAAAATGTTTAAAATCCTCTAGCATCTTTGAGGCATGGTGGTTGAATTTTTTCTGGAGAATAATAAACTGTTATTCTATTTTTGGTACAATTTTTTGTGTTTTCTGAAGTTCTTATGCTCAGTACAGTTCCGTACAAAATCATTAACATATGAAACCAATGTGAATTGCTAGGGCATCATGTTATCTTCCATTTGAATCCAATTTTGTAGTCTTTCATCAAGATTTGAGGGAGAACAAGTTATTTTTTTGAAGGTTGCTTTGTAATCAAGGGTTTCTAGGGTTTGGAGTGAAAACCATGGAAAATTAGGCCATTCCACTGTAGGAAAATTTTGTAAATTGGTGGAATGGACCTTTTAGGAATGGTTTTTTTTGTTTTCAATAGTTGTAGAGTAGGGTGATGGTGTTTGTTGGTTTTTGTCACATGCCCTAGTTTAGCATCTCAATGTGCTAGGCTTAGTTTGATAGGTATTTGATAGGACCACAATTTTTTGTGAAGTTTTGATGAATTCAATGGTGGAATCTAACCCTATGTGACCAGAGGAGACTATGGAAGAAGAGTTTTAGAAACTTGCTTTGGAAAATAGGGGTAATTAGGCTTAGTTTTGAGAGGACAGTCTATCATTGTGCAGATTGTTACCAAACAACCCTATGTTTGTCTATTGAATTTTAGACACTTGCTTTGGAAAATATGGGTAATTAGGCCTAGTTTTGAGAGGATAGTCTATCATAGTGCAGATTGTTACCAAAAAAACCCTGGAGAAAATAAAACATGTTCTATTAGGCCTTAATGAGTATCTGTTGTAAGAGAGGGGGACCACCGCGTGCAAGACCCCAGGTCACAGAGGGCCAAGATGCGAGAGGTTGCCCTAACTTAACTCAGCTAAGTGTAATGTAAGGAAATGCTAGGTGAGAGTAACAAGGACCACAAGGCCTCTTAGTCACTCTACAGACCTGAAACACAGGAAGAGGCTAGGCAAGCCAGTTTTTAGGTCTAACACTATGCCTCATAAAGCTCTCTGTCTGAGGATAGAAGCACAGTCTTTGGACACCAATGTGGCGTGTTGGAATCTCAAAAGTGCATTGTCGTCTGTATGGTCAAACAACAATGAAGACGTGGTCAAACCAACAAAACTAGCTAAAGACCTAGCTGGACAACCAAAGGGCCAGAATGATGTGACTAAATAAATGAAATACTCTCTAATATTATAAAGTAAATATGCAAGAGTGACAAGAATGTGGAGAATCTCACCAAGGAACTCTTTCGCCAGCTTGTTCTTTGAGAAACACACACACCTACACATAGAAAGAGGGAAAATGTTGGGTGGCTATATAGGGGCCTACCTTAGTCAAACCCCTGTTTAGGTGTTTCCACATGCATGAACAGCCAAGGAAATGAGATAAAGGAAATAATATAGTGAAGAACAAAGAAGCACTACAAAACAATTTTATGCTACTCAACCAAGTAGAGGGAAGCTTACCACCTCCACCAAGAGCACTCAAGGTTGCTTGGGGGAGAAAATGAGAGTACTCGAGTCTCTGTTGCAATGGTGTGTGTAAGTGTGGAAAAAGTAAACTAAATACAGTTAATTACACCTCTAAATACACCTCTTAATGAAAAATTGTATTAAGATTAAACATGAATTAAACTAATTTAAAACAGAGAAAAGCTTGAAAGCATCTCATTGTCTCTTATGTCCAAAGATTTATGAGTCACGAGAAGGCTCTTAGATTTGATAAACTACTATGACTATTGAAATGCATATTCAGAGAATGGAATGATGCCAAATGTTGTGATTGTGATGATGGATAATAAAACTAACAACTATGATGCTACTATAAATGAAGCATGATGGATGGAAGCTACAATAAAATGAAACTATGATGCTACCGTGATATGAAATCAACTTATGCTAAGATGCTAAATGATAATTGATGCTAATGCTATTGTTATTGCTATTGCTTGAGTGTTGTGAATGTTGTAGAGTAAGTTTGATCAAAGATTTGAGAATCCATTATTTGCTTCAAAAGGTTGTATATATAGATTTCCAAGAGCAGTTTTGCACAGGGGTAACACAACAGAGGCTGGGATTCAATCTGGAGATTTGAATGGTAAGAGATGAGAAGGTGGATCTGATTATGGGGATTGTTCCTCCCCATGAAAACACCAGGAAAGATGAGAGGAAAGATTTGAGGAAGAAGATTGAGAGGATTGCCTGCAGGTTTGTCCTCGAGGATTTTCCTATGAATGCCAGTTAAATTAATTAGATTTGAAAAATCTAATTTTATTGGTGAGTGAATAAAGGGATTTGCTTTATGCCTTTTATTTAAATATTTTTGATTTATTTAAATTAGCAAAAAGGGAGATAAATAATTTAAATAAATAAACTATAGAAGTTTGTTTATTAAATTAAATAGAAGAAGTATGATAATTAAACAATAAAGTATAAAGCTTTATTTATTTAATTAAGATTGAATATGATGTAATAATTAAATAATGCCAACTATAAAGTTGTTTATTTAATTAAAACTAAAGAAATAGAAGAATTTAGAATGTGAACTATTTAACTAAGTATTTAATTTATTTAATAATAGATGAATTTGAATATGATTTTTAAATAAAATTTGTCTATTTAAATAAGATGAAAATAATTGAATCAAGATTGAAGAATTATGATGAACTATTTAAATAAATATTTCCTATTTATTTAATAGTAGAGGATTTTAAGGATTAATTAATTAAATAATTCGTATTTATTCAGATTTCTCTAGACCATTTTTAGGTGTATATAGTGTGGTCCCAAACTTTCTCTACTGAAGTGATGGAGTGTTGCTTTTGCTACAATGAAATGAATGAATTTTTGGAGTTAGTGGGAGTGAATGTAAGAGTGTGAGTATGGAAGCTTGAAGTGTGCACTAGCTCAGAAGAAGCTAGATTGAATGTTGAAAGGATGAATTTTAAGGATGGAGAAAAATGGCCATATTCGGGTCGGTCGACTGAAGGGGGCGTTACAACTTCACCTCCAATGAGAAGTGTAATGCTTTTGTAGGTTTAGACATAGGAACTTTCCAGGGACGTAAGTGCGTCACACAGACGTCTACACGCCATGCGAGCATCCCTGACAAAAATGCATCCATCGATGCTCAAAACAGGTGCCAAGTGGGATGCAAGCAATGGGCTTAGGTGGAATTAAGCCTCCAATCTTGGTTTTCTAAGGTGGGTAAAGGAAAAAAGGGGATTTGCACATAGGGTGCAAATTTAATCCTATACATTTTTCCCCCACTTTAGTGAGCACAAATACTGGTGAGTGCTCGGTAATGTAGATCAAGAAGAGTGTAGGGTTAGAAATGTATACCTAAACCATCGAGGAAGCAATACTCGGTCTACCATACCTGAAGGTGTAGGAAAAAAAAGGACTCCATAGCTACTTAGAACTATGAAGTTGGAAGAACAAAGCATCTTACAGGCCTACAAATCTACAATGAGGCAACCCCCAAGATCTCTCACATGAAGGAAGCCCCGTAAAGTGAGTGCCTTACAGGACCGCAAACCTGCAATAAAGGTATCCCCCAAAAAATTTAGCATGAAGGAAATCCTAAAGAAGAGGACTTTGTAGAGTCAAGAAGCGACCAAATAAGCAAGTAGGTGGAAAGTCACACAAATCGTCGATGATTCAAAAGTCTTTCAAAGGGATCCCTTGGGAACCCTTCAAAAGGAGAGAGGTTCACTCAAGGGACATGTTGTTTGAAAGGTGAGGTCTAGTTAGGTTGCCTCCAAGCTAGATGAGAAGATATGAAACGGGTTTAGTAGAGTTGTCCCCAAGCTAGACATGAAAAGAGGAATGGAACAAGTCTAGTCGGGTTGCCCCCAGGCTAAACACAAAGATATGAAATAGGTCTAGTTGGGTTGTCCCCAAGATAGACATGAAAAGAGGAATGGAACAAGTATAGTCGAGCTGCCCTTAGGATAGACGCGAAAGAATCCATTTGAGGTAAAGGATTTCAAAGGAGGGTCCCTCGGGAACCCACTGTGAAGAAAAAGAGGGGTCCACTCAAGGGACACAAAGTTTGAAAGTAGATATTCTTTTCTTCTTAGAGTGATCTAGATCATCAAGGAATCCTTTCAAAAGATGTTCATTTCATTAAGGAATTCAAAAGGAAGGATATGCCCCCATACACGGAGAAGGTCTTCAAGTCCTTTCTTTACAAACCCATGATGAAGGAAACACGTTCTGTTAGGGTTCCAGGCTGAGAATGTGGTTCCAAAGAAAAGTTTGCGTGGATTTCGAGAAAAGATTCATTGACAACGAATGCATTTTCTAAAAATTGAGATGTTAAAGAGAAAACATTGTCACACATAGGAGGGGAAACTCAAGAAAAGAAGAGACGAAGATAAAGAGAAAACAAAAGAAAGAGAAAAATATAAACAAAGGGCACAGGGGGATCTGGTTTAGTAGGGTCAGATCTATCTGAGCTCATAATAATAGGTAACTGCAATGCAAGGCAAAAGATCGTCAATCCCCAACCAGATTAGGAAGAATGCACAAAAAACAAAGTAAAAATAAAAAATTGGGTCAACATGGAAGGGAAGTCTAAATTCCCCCAATTATTTGCATCATCACCAATTTATCAAAAATCAAGCAAAAACATGGAAGAATGATGATACAAATAGAAGAAGGTTTACAACACAAAAACCACATGTGTATCCAAGCACCAACAGGGGTGACAAGGGTCATCCAGACACACATAGCATGAGTATGGGGAAGCACATCACAAAGCATACACACACACAAGATCAAGAAAAGGGCCTCCTCCTAACATTGATCAGCCAAGAGGTCGTCTGCTTCCTAATCTAAATCCTCATAAGGGGAAGGAGGACGAGCCTGCAATTGCAGAATGTTAAAAGCAGGAGTATCCGGTCCTCTCGCAACAAGGGCCAAGGAAGAGGTCCCCTCGAGGTCCTCTCCACCGAGCTCTTGTGGAGTCAAGGTTAGTGACTTAGTGAAGATTGCCGATAATGTCGGAACTTCATCCAAAAAATTAAACATGCACCCCACAGGGGTGCCATGTCTAGCTTTGGCGAATGGGATGGGCTGCGCCCAAGGTTTTTTGTTAAGCTTACTGAATGACTTGGGAGCAGTGAAAAACTCAAGGGAAGCTGGGATTGGTTTTTCCACTAAGACAAAGCAAGTCAACGCGGGGGCACCTTGCTAGCGAGGATGATTTTTCTTATGTCCTTCATTTCTAGAGGGACCACCCTCTATTTCATGTTTCATCGAAGGCGATGAACTCCCCACGGATGAGGCTAGAGGTGCGAAGGAAGAAGAGGAGAGAACCACAACGGACATGACTAAGGTATCAATCATGTCCCTGGGATTTAAGAAAGGTTGGATATCTGGAATGGAGATCAACAAAGGATGCTCTATCAAAGGAGCAATGAACACCTGTACCCATTTAGGGTTAGGCGCATTTGTACTCGCAACAAAAGTCAGGAGTAGTATAGGACCAAACTGGAGAGAAGCAGAAGGAAGGGAGGAAGAAGGCACTACAAGAGGCCCTAAAGTAGGGGTGATTATTTCTTCCTCCTTTCTTTGCGAGGTAGCCTACTCAGCCAAGAGAGCCTTTCATTGATGTTTGCATTCACATGCAAGGTAGTTTCTATGGCTCTTGGAGTTAGAGGCCAGAATTTGCGAAGGGACAGAGAGTTCCTCCTCAACCATGGGAACATCCACCACGGTTGTTTCCAATGGAGGGATAGACTCCTACACAAGAGTGGGAGGAATAGACTAAGGAGTGATAGGAGGAATCGACTCAAGAGCCTCGACAGCGGGCCTCTTTCCACTCATCACCTTAGGAGCAGGAGCAGTAGGAGGCCATGGATCAAATTCTCTACAAGAACCTTTCATTCTACCGTACAAATAATACCATGGTCTGGGGTATTCATTGGGAAGATTCGCGATCTTGAACTTGGGCCTACACCAAGGAGGGATCATCAGACTTAGTGGATAGCTGTCAGGCTTGCTCATCCAGTACTCCTCCCAGGAAAGGGGAGAGGACAAGGCAGTCTGAGGAAAAGTCACCTTTTCTTTGCCTTTACGAGAAGGAGAGGGAGTCAGCACTAGCTTCTCCTCTTTCTTTGGGGAAGAGGGAGTGGTCGGTGCAACCTTCTCTTTCTCTTTACGGAAAGGATTGGGGACCAACACAGACTTCTCCTTCCCTTTAGGGGAAGGGAGAGTAATTGATGTAGGCTTCTTCTTCTCTTCTCAGGAAGAAGAGGTGATTGATTGTTCTGTCATAGGAAAGGTCAACTTTGGCTCCCCATTGCCCCCAGTTTTATACCTCACATAGTTCTTGTAAAGTAGGTCCATTCTTGGAGGAAGCAGACCAACTGGAGAGGGCCAAAAGTGATCCGACAAGTATCCACCATGGGAAACCAAGGGCTGGTATCTAGTGTCATGCACTACATGCATGACACCTTCGTGAGAAAACCTTAAACATTTGTGAATAACAGAGGCGATCCCACTCATGGAAGCTAGCCAAGGAATGCCTAGCTTCATCTTGAACAGATCCGACTTTGGGATGACATTGAAAGTTGTGTCAATAGTTCTAGGTTCAACCAAAATGAACAAGGTTATCAAGCCATAGGGTTTAAGACTCATATCATCGTGCGTAAAAATGGTAGATTTTGTTTCTTCATATTTTTTATTTTGTAATAAATTTAATACTAATGTTTCTTCGGTGATAACATTCACATGGCTTGCGGGGCCTATTAAGACTCTTGTCATAATACTACCATTGACATGAGTGAGAATGTAGAGAGGTGAAGGTTTGTTGTTTAAGGGTAAATCTTGTGATGTGAATGTAATGTCTGGCGAACCGGGTGTAGGTGTAGTAGTGGAAGTTACTGTGACCATATTTACATAGGCCTCGAGTTATGTAACAAAATTAGAGGGATCAATAATCATATTAGTAGAATGTGATGGAAATGGGTTTTTGTATATCTACAATTCACTATTAGCCTTCGCCACTGATTTGTTAGTGTTTTTCCTATTCCCATCAAGACGAATGGTACCATCCTTGCTGCGGTCTTATATCTCATGATGCAGTTGCATGCAACATTCAGTATCATGTCTATTAACATGATGGTACTGACAATAAGTGCTCCCATCATACCAATTAGGGTAGGGTTCTTTAATAGGCTTAGGGGTCCACAAAGTTATGATCTTATCCTTCAAAAACTTCTGTAAGATGGAAGTACAAGATTCTAATAACCTTGTGAATTTCCAATTGCATTTGAGGCCATTGTCATCAGCAACAACTACTACATTTGCAGCAGCTTTACCTTTTCCAGAAATTGATATGATAGATTTCCCTTCAGAATGGGAGTGTGAGGATAATCCCCCGAACTGAACAACCATCTGTTGGTATTCTCGTATGGCTGCACATAAGTGCACAAAAGAAGGGTATTTCATCAGGGTGAACTTCTCTTTCCAAGGCATTTGTAAGTACCCTATGAGTACCTTTTGCACGCTAGATTTAGACAACTGATATGAGATTTGTGAGAGGAGGGCATGGTAGCATGATATGAAATCAATGATCTTTTCATTATCTCCTTGTTTACATCGGACGAGATCCAGAAAGGTCATCTTTGGCCCAATGTTTTCTTGGAACTATCTAAGGAATTGATTAAAAAGTTGGTCAAATGAGAAAATAGAGTTGTCAAGCAAGGAACATTACCACTCGAGTGTTGTTTCCTTGAGGGATCATGGAAACAATTTAGCCATCAATGCATCATGATGGAAAAAGTCAGTGCATAGGGCGTTAAAGGTAGACACATGTGTTTGCGGATCTCCCTTACCACCATACTTCTCAAATTTATGGATCTCCATTCCTTGAGGGAATAGAGTGTTCAAGATGGCCATTGACAATGGGTTGTGTCAGAAGAAGGGCTGGAAGATAGGTTGAGCAGAGGCTTGGGAAAGGCTTTCCAACTGGCTTACATCTTACCCATATTTTGAAGAAGAGTATTTAGAATAGGGTCACTAGAAGATAGAGGGCCAGAGGAACCTCCCCCAGAGCCATCGCTAAGGCCACCTCCAGAACTGCCACTAGAACCACTACTAGAGCCACCACTGCTAGTAGGGGCTTCACGGGAACCACCACCATGACCTCCACTAGAGCCGCCTCCACCAACACCACCTCTCATGCTGAATCCACCACCACTACCAAAGCATCCACCACTCAACCCACCAAATCCTCCACCACTAGAGGTGACAGGAGGGGTGAAGCTAAATCCAAAAGGGACCTTATTTACTTTGATAGTTTCAGGTTGCTCAAAGGAAGAAGGGATATTGATAGATGGGACCACGTCCGCCATGTAAACAGAAGTGGGAGGCATCGAAACTCCTAACTTTCCTTCACACTCCTCAAAAGTGATTCCTTGTGCAAAACTAGGGTTGCTCAAAGGAACACACGCTTTGGCGAGACAAAGGTGGCTAGTTAGAAGCTCTATTCCTATTCGATCTTTACCCATCATATGTTTTAATTCGCTAACAACCCAAGCGACCCTAGCTATCTTAGGATTTCTTTCCAAGTGGTTTTCTAAATCTCCCAATCCTTTAGCAAGGGTAGACACATATTCTGTAGGGATCTAAATGGCCTCATGTTCATCCACCAATGATGGAATAGGAGATGTAGGGGGAGTAGGAATGTGATCAGTGTTGTGAACTTATCCCATCTCGTTCCTTGACAACTACTCCTGCACAACTACACTAATAGTGGGATTAGAGAAAAGGCCTATAGATAACCTAATAGAGACCCTCAACCTTTCCATCGGGAGGTGTTGTACACTTCTCCTAATGATATACCTAGAAGTTATGGATTGGGTTGTGATGCTCATAAACCTTCACAACACTCAAGAGCATAACAATCACAGAGTACCCAAGGGAAGCTTCAACACCAACAGATGAATAGATGGTTCACGTTAGGTTCACCAAAAATGTAAGAGAGGGGGACCACCATGTGCAAGAACCAAAGTCATGGAGGGCCAAGATGCGAGAGGTTACCCTAACTTACCTCAACTAAGTGTAATGTAAGGAAATGCGAGGCGAGAGTAACGAGGACCGTAAAGCCTCTCAGTCATTCTGTAGACTCGAAACACAGGAAGAGGCTAGGTGAGCCAATTTTTAGGTCTAACATTACACCTCAGAAAACTCTTTGTCTAAGGATAGAAGCGCGGTCTCTGGACATCAGCACGGCGTGCTGGCATCTCAAAAGTGTGTTGTCGTTTGTATGGTTAGACAACAATGAAGACAAGGTTAAACCAACAAAACTAGCGAACGACCTAGCTAACTAACTAAAGGGCCAGAATGATGTGTCTAAATAAGTGAAATACTCTTTAATATTATAAAGTAAATATGAAAGAGTGACAAGAATAAGGAGAATCTCACCAAGGAACTGGTTTTCCAGCTAGTTCTTTGAGAAAGACACACACCTACACACAGAAAGAGGGAAAATGTTGAGTGGTTGTATAGGGGCCTACCTCAGTCAGACCCCTATTTAGGTGTTTCCACCTCCATGGATAGCCAAGGAAACAAGATAAAGGAAATAATATAGTGAATAACAAAGAAGCACTACAAAATAGTATTATGCTACTCAACCAAGTGATAGAGGAGAGGAGAGGGAAGCTTACCACCTCCACCAAGAGAACTCAAAGCCGCTTGGGGGAGAAAATGAGAGTACTCGAGCCTCTATTGCAATGGTGTGGTCCCAAACTTGCTCTATCAAAGTTACGGAGTGTTGCTTTGGTTGCAATGGAATGCTTGAATGCTTGGAGTGAGTGGGAGTGAGTGTAAGAATGTGAGTATGGAAGCTTGAAGTGTGAAATAGCTCAAAAGAAGCTGGATTGAATGTTGAAAGGATGAATTTGAAGGAAGGATGGAGAAAAACAGCCATATTCGAGTCGGTTGGCTAAAGGGGGCGTTACAATTTCAGCTCCAATGAGAAGTGTAATGCCTCTACAGGTTCAACCATAGGAATTTGCCAGGGATGTAAGTGCACCGCACAGCGTCCCCAACAGAAATGCCTCCACCGACACTCAAAACAGGCACCAAGTGGGATGCAAGCATTTGGATTAGGTGGAATTAAGCCTTTGATCTTGGTTTTCTAAGGTGGGTAAATGAAAAAAGGGGATTTTCACTTAGGGTGCAAATTTAGTCCTATACATTTGTATTGGTGTTTTGTTCATGACTATGGGACCTTCTCTAAAAGATATGGCTATAAAATTTGAATTGGATTACTACAAAGTACTGTGAAGTTTGTGAAGGAACTAGCCCTTGAAGGGTTTTGTAGACTTGGAGACCAGTTGAGTTTGATTGGTGTAAGCCTAAATCACCTTCCTTTGCATCACACTATTATTTGTGTGTTACCCATTTTAAATATATGCAACACGTTTGAAACATCTATTCTATTATTAGGTGGTAGTATCCATTTTAACATCCTTGCAATACAAGTCATGTTTATTCATGTATTCAAGAGTACTCATGACACACGATCTACTTACATAACAAACATAATCACACATCCATGGTTTAAATATCAATTCCTTGAATTTCCCCTTTTCATTCCCCTTAAACAAGACATATTACATAGATAATTTCTTCCTCTATTATTCACATCCTCTAATCCATATACATGAATTAGTGCTTGGAGCCTTGTATTTTATATAAAATATTTCATAATTTTATTTGCCAATTTTCCTATTCATAATATTATTTCATCTTTATTCACAAGCATGATTTTATTTTAGTATTCTATTCACTATTTATTTTGTGATAAATATTTTTGAGTTATTTCTTCTAGAGGTGAGATTTTGAAGATAGAATCATGATTATTTTTGTGATAGCATGTTAGATTTTCTATTACAAAGATTATTTATTTCTAATCATATTATTATTGTGCTTCACCCTCTTGGCATAATCATTGTATATAACATGATGCAACTACTAATTAGTCTAATGCTATTGTGTACATTAAACTTTGAGCATAAAGAAAAAGCTAAACAATATAACCTTTTCTACCTAAAACACAAGAAACACTTACGATAAAGCATAAAGGTTAGTAAACTTAAGGAAAATTAGCATTGTTCTCACCAAACAAACAATTGTTGCACCAATATGTGGTGGTTGTGCTCAAATTGATGGTATGTGATTTCCTCCACCAACAACATAAGATTGCATATTATGATTTTGGTAAAATGGCTTAGGATGACATTCTATTTATAGAATTTTTACCAAAGATTGCATGACTTTGATTAAAATTAAAGATCAAGGGATCAAATTGGTTGAGACCCTTGGAGGGGTGAGAGGATGAAAAGTGTTCTCATATGATTGATGGATGGAGAGAGTAGATGTATTGAGGGGAAATCATGGTAGAGATTCCCCTTGGAGAAAGTGGATGGTGAGGGTGAAAAGGGTACTTGGGAGTACCCTAGGGAGATGGGAAAGTCTTTTGACTTATGTGGCATGGTACCAAGTGATGAGAACATGATTATACTGAGAGGGGGTGAATTAGTATAAGAAAAACATTAACTTTTTCAAAACTTAACCACCATAGAAATAGTAATCACATAAGATCTAACACTTATGCAACACAAGAAGAACACATCATTTACGTGGAAACCCTTTCGAGAGAAAACCATGGGAAAATATTATTTATATAATATCTTCTTACAAAATTTGTAGGCACCAACCCATAGGAGACACCAATCCCCTCCAATGATTTTTAAGCACCAACCTACTGGAGATACCAATCCCCATAGGTGAGCACCAACTCAACAAGAATCACCAATCTCTTCTTTTGGGCGACACCAACCTCTTCTACAAAATATCACCTTTGGGGTGTTGCTCATTCAACAAATTATGAACATATTGTCTTCACTCAATATGAATATACATAATATCTCCCATAAATCTGCTCTTGAATGATGCAATCACTGTCATACACTTTCTTTCTCAAATCTGCATGCACTGCCCTTTACAAATTTTCCATAAGTTTGTTGTTAACTTTGTTTATTTCTGCTCCAATTCTACCTTAATCTTTGCTCCAAATTTTTTTTATGTCTCTACTCAAGTTCACCTTATATCTTTTATCCAAATCTACCTTATATATCTACTTAAGGTTTGCAATAAAGTTTGCTCCAAATCAGGCATAAGATCTGCACCAAATCAGCTATTAGGTCTACTCCAAATTAGCTCTTAACTCTACTCCAAATTAGAACTTATAGGTCTACTCCAAGTTAGGAAATTTTTTTGCTATAAATCTATCTTAAAGGTCTACTCTGAAATCATGCACAATGTTTTCTATAAATCTACCTTAAATGTCTACTCCAAATTAGGCACAATGTCTGTTATAAATCTTCTCCTTATATTCTTAAATTTTATCTTTTTCTCCTAATTTTTTTCTCTTAAAATTAATGATTTTGCATTGGAGAACTTGCTTTATAACCTCTAAAATAACTTGCATTTATATCCAAATCATGCACTTTACCAAAAGTAGGTTGACCAAGATTTGACATAAAATTTATTTTAAATATTTAAATTCACCTTTCAAAGTAGGTCAACCATCTTTGATATTTATTAATTTAATGTGAGGTAAATCATCCATGGGAGATAACACTTCCTTAAGGGATCAACCCCTTTAATTAATATTCTATTTTAATTTCTATCGTTTAAATATAGCATTGCCATAAGTAGATGGAGGTTATCCATCAAACACTTATTATTCCTTATCTTCAATCAATGAAATTTTCATCACGAAAGTCTTCCTTTGAAATCAATGATAATAATTATAACAATCTTGTCCATACACCTTTGATATCAATGAAAATATTTCCAAAAATCTCCCCCTTTGTCATTGACGGCAACAAAAACATAATCCTCTCCTTTTGTATTGTTCCCCCTTACTCTATCTCCCACCCTTTGATATCCATGGAAAATGAATGTAACATATTTTTCTCCTTCATAATGAAATACTCCTCTTTTTTTATGCTCACCTGACTGTAAAGCTTCCCTTTATTGTAACTCTCTTACTGTAGCATTTCCTTTTGACATTAAAGTCATCATTCTTCCTTTCCTATAACTGTTCCTTGTTGTAACTCTCCTCTTTGTGCAACTTTCCTCCTTTGACATCAATGGAAGCCTTTATATAGAATATGCATTATTTGATCTATCTCAAAATTATCTTTCATTTAGAGCTAAAGGATATTGCATTGATGAGCTTCCCCTTTCTCTACTTCTTCCTCTTTGACAACAATGGAAAAAATGACCTTTCTTCTTTATGGGGCTGAAAGATGATGTAATAGTAAGGTACCCCTAAAATCATGCTTCTCCTTTCAAACTTGGTGATGCTTCTTTTCCATGGAGCACAAGCATGGATTTTCTTTCTCTTTCTCTTGTTTCCTCTTCCAAAATTTTGTTGGCTCTCTCTTTTGTTCAGTTATGGTGTCCTCCATTTTGTTAGTCTAGGTCGTTTACAAAGCCACTTCTACAAAAGCATGCAGTGTGACCATAATTGTTGCACTTGTAATATATAATATTGTAATCCACTAAAGTAACACATGAATTGTAGTCCCTAATTGAGAACCCAAAATCATTCCTTGCACATACTCTACAATTCATTGCTTTATGACTAAAATTATTGCATGAATAGTAATACCCATATAACCTAGTTGTAGACACATAAAAATGGCCTCGCCTTGCAAACCATATTTCAT
This sequence comes from Sequoia sempervirens, assembly GCA_007258455.2. Taxonomy (NCBI): domain Eukaryota; kingdom Viridiplantae; phylum Streptophyta; class Pinopsida; order Cupressales; family Cupressaceae; genus Sequoia; species Sequoia sempervirens. Next base: position 36,836 of record VDFB02080728.1, on the reverse strand, counting down.
ACGATGACCATGCTTCTTACTCACATAATTCAATTATTTAATCAGGTCCAAATGTCATAATTATTCCTCCATGATTATTTAAATAAATAAATTGCATTTATTTATTTAGATACGTCACTAATTAGTCCTCATGCCTTCTAATAATTCTCCATTTAACCATTTATCCTTCAATCAAATAAATTTATTTATTTATCCCACTTTCCATCTCACCAAATAAATAATTAAAATGATTATTTATTCTCTTTTGTCTCATTCCCATTTATGAATTAAATCATTATTTAATTCATAAGTCAACATTCCTCCATAAATTAAATAATTTCTATTATGCCAACTACCTATTTTTCTCCACCATTGATTTGATTATCTCCAATTAAATCTCAACCCTTCATTTCAAGGCTTGCCCTAACTTTGACCTAATGTTGCCCTAACCCTAATCATCCTTATCACATTGAATCCTAGCCGTTGATCTTAGGGCTTCACCAACTTTTAATCTTGTCCGTCCATTCACCATTTGGAATTCTTTAAAAGGCCCTCTCTCAAGTCATTTTAGGACACACACAACAAGTTATTTTCAATATGCTTGAGAGCGTTTGAGTGCTTGAGCATACACACTACTTCAATATTTTGCTTGGCTTTGTCATAGGTTATAGTTGCACTTCAAATTTGAGGGCAATTATATCATTTTCAGCAAGATGGAGAAAGCCAATGGAGGTGAATCAATAGAGGCTTGAAGACTAGGTGAATTTGTTTCATACTCTCATGTTTCTTGCTTTCATTGTTCTCCATTGTTATTAGGGATTTAATGGTTTTATGCTATTTGCAATCTAACTTGGAAATTTCTCTAATTACATTTGGTGAACCTGACTCTCTATTTGTGGCTATTTTCATTGGTGGCCATTTAATTTTCTGCTTGTTTTGGTAGTGGTCATTTAACTTTTTGCTTTAATTTGCTTGGTAACACATGTTTGGTGACCATATGAATACTATCTTTGGCTGTATGTGAGGGCGCTTTCATTGAAAGATTATTGAATCCTCCAAAAATCAGCGTAGGGTCTTTCTTTACTAATTTCACAATATATATCCCTAAGCTGAAAAAGAGAGGTGACATGCAAATGTTTCTCAAAGAGTCTGCTGATTTACACTTTTTCGAAAGTTTCTAACAGCTTGTTCAATAAATCTGTAGACACGCAAAATGTACAAGTTGACATTGTGCATCTAACTCTGATCTACTAACATCGTTTCTTCCTAAATCATCCCTCGGTCTAACTGTTTAATCAAATTCCCTTATCTGATTAAAGTCATCAATATTCGTCTCTTAATTAAATAAATTATTTTTGTCTAATTAAGTCACTTTCCCTTGTTAATTAAATCAATTCATCTGATCTAATTATCCCTATTTTAATTAAATAATTAATTATATTTAATCTCTAAAGTCTATCTATTAAATTGAATAAATTAAAATCTTATTTAATTTAATCTTACTTCAATCTCTTTAATTAAATAATGAAAACATGTTTATTTAATTAAACTCATTAAATCATTTCCTCTCTTGTTTGATTTAAATTAATCCAAAAATCTAAGTCAAAATAAGTCAACTCACCTAATCATCATTAAACTAACATAATCATCATTTATTTAATCTAACCATGATTAAATACTAATCTCACCCACTTGCATTCTCTAGATATCTCCACTTGCACAAATAAATCAATTTATTGATTTATTAAATCTTCATTTTCCCTCAACAAAGCATCTTTTGGAGGAATATTCTTCTATTTCAAATTCAAAATTTGAATGACATGTCCTTCCAACATGTCATTTACTCTCTCTTACAAGTCCTTCCAACAAGGCATTTATTTCTTCTTACATGTCCTTGCCTTGAGCCAAGTGGCATTCAATGCAATTTCTTTCCCCCTCTTACATGTCTTTTCTCAAAATTCAAATTCAAAAATACATTTATTGGCACATTTGTCAAAACTTGCTCATTCCTCATCCAATCACATTTGGACAAGTGGCATTTTGCCATTGGCCAAATCTTTGTCCCACATTGCTCTATTTTGGCTTTGTTTCCATTTCAACATTCTATAAATAGAATGCTTCACCATGCATTTGATCATCTACAATTATGCAAAGTTATTATGCATAAATATCTCTCAAATTCCATCCATCTTCTTAACTAGTTTATTGCAGATTTTGGAGCTCATTGATGGACTTATCAAGTGGATCAATCATCTTCAATCAACATTTGCATTCAAGGAGTTGGGAAAGGGCAAATCTCCACACACCTATTTGCACCAACTCCCTCAAGAGATCAAGAGTTTGGTTGCATTAGATAGGATTTAATTGTTTCATTTGTGTTCTTCATTTTCATTTCTTATCTTTTGCAAATTTCAAATGGATTTCTTGAGGAATCATTTGTTTCTAACCTTGTGTTTGATCTAATTGTTTGCATGTTTATTGTGTTTGTGCAAGGTCTAGATTCAAATGGTTCACAAAATCTATTTTGTTTAAATCTGGATATCATTGTATTCCATGTAATGACATCTCTTTGAAGCATAATCTTTTTATCACTCATACCTACAAGAAGCACAATTTTTCTAGATTAAGCCTTACAAGATAAAGGATTTTCTGCGTAGAAAAAGTTGAAATCACCTTCCTATGTCCCAAAGCCTGTGTTCCTATGATCCCGCATTCAAAATAAAAATAAAAAAATTCAAAGTTAAAAAATTAAGAATCTGACTTCTTTGGAATAGCCCATGTATGTCCTCGTGCATTTTCCGTTGTTGAAAACGTCCCATAACTTGATCTTGGCGTCCATGCTGGTAGACAACAATTGCCTTGTCTATGCATACACATTCTGGCGTTAAAAATAGTTTGCATTTCTTTATTGATCATCTCCATGCTGCAATAAAAACTTGTCCATGATTTTTTTTTGATGTCTCTTTATATTTGATTGTTATCATCCGGTGATCTCTGGGTTTCTACTCTAGGATTGAAGCTTCTCAGAAAATTGTGGTTTTCTTCCACACTATCACTGCTCTTCATCCCCTTTCATGGTCATGAGCAACTTAGGAGGCATGAAGATTTATAACTCCATTACAAATATGATATGCATCATTTATGTCTAATGCGTTGGTTTGTTGCTTTCCCAGCTGCAACACGGAGTGCATTCACTGCACTGGTAGTTAGTTGAACTCATGGAGTACAGTCATTAGTTTGTCGCTATGCTTTCATGCTTTCAATTTCTCATGAAATCTTGATAATATCTTGTGGTCTGGCATCTCAATGGTTGTGAACTGCAATAGCATTAAACATTTATTATAGTCAACAGGCAACTCTATTGTCTTCTCATCAAAGCCATGTGCATGAAGGCTTGCTGCGCCGAAAATTGGATGAACGCGGAATGCAGTCATTAATTCTGTTTGACGAACTTCACCAGTAGCGCATTTTTTCTTTTGAAGGGAAAGTCCCGTATTGACTTCTTGAATGCTAAGTATGGGAGTAAGTGATTTTATACTATAGTGCATGCGCTAGGCTAAAAGGGCTAGATAAAGTCTTGTCTATTTTTAGACTATTGAAACATGTAGAGACCCTTTTAAAAGTACTATTCACAATACATCGAATGCTAAGATCATTTATAGTCAAAGGCAATCTTTCTTTGACAACATAAAATATTTAGGATAGCTTACAAGTGAATGTTTTAGATAGAGTCATAATTATAGTTTAGATTTTAGATTTTAATTTTAGCTTTTGCTTTTGGCTTCTTAATGAAGAGTAGTCTTTCTCACTTTACATGGGATAAGATTTTCATTTAGTTAGATTAGATTTGTTCTTTTAGATTTAAATTTTTATTTTAGATTTAGGTTTCCTTAATTTAGATGTAAATTTTCTAATTCAGATTTTAGAGTAGGATTTAATTAAATTTAGTTTAGTTTTTTTTAGTTTAGATTTTAAAGTTAGATTTTAAATTCTGATTTTTAATTTAGACTTTTAGTTTAGATTTTTAATTTGATATTTGTAGTTAACAATTTTTTTTTATTCTAGATTTTTAACTAGCTTTTACTTAGTTTTAGATTTTTCATTAGACTTTAACTTAATTTAGATTTTAATTAGTTTTTTAATTAGATTTTTCATTACACTTTTAATTAGATTCTTAATTAGCTTTTTAATTAGATTTTTCATTATGCTTTTAATTAGCCTTAAACTAGAATGTTTTGCTTAGATTTTAATTAGATTTTAGTTTTTTTTAGATTAATTAGAACTTAGATTAATTAGATTAGATTAATTAGATTCAATTATTTTTTGTCTATTAATGTTAATTAGTTAGATTAATGTCATCTCGCTTCTTAGTTTAATTTTTATTTTTTATTGTTGGCTAATCTTTGACCTTTTTTGTAGGTGCGAATGTCCATGATTCAGGATTTGCAACGTCAGCCATCGCTTGTCAAAGATTGGAGACTCAAAACTACTAATCATGTTTTTGCAGGGCTCTCGCTTCAATTTTGCTTTATCTTGAGTGTTTTTTTATGCCACATAGAAGGATTAGTGGGCCTAAAAAGAACTTGCGTGCTTGAGTTGACATTATAAGCTTGGACTAAAATACACAAAGTGTTTGATGTGTTTGTCTCACACTTCAATTTGGATATTAAAATGAACAAATGCTTTCACCTTGTGTAACCTTTGATTCAATAATAGGAGTATCCTCTCCCCTTGCACACTTGTGCGATCCTGGGTACAAGAGAAACTGTTATTGACTCTAGGAAATTGGGCCTTCCTTGGCAGGAAAAAGTACTCACCCCAAGGCGACTCAGACCGGCAACGGAGCTCTTTGGCTGAGCTACCCCCGACCGGTATACAAATGCGAATCCTAAGGGAAAGCCTAGGATTACGAGTGCGGATGTGTCATACGGACAGAGTAGTACTCCCATAAACCCTATTGAGCGTAACCTCTTCAGGCTGGAGTGCCACCTAATCGGTGATTAATCTCTTGCCCCATGTATGGCCACTCGAACAGGGGTCCCGAACTAAATACTCTTGTGTAGTAGCCAAAAACCTTCTATCCGCTAGCGCAGCAACGGTCGTTGTGAAGGCATCCACATCTTCACAGTCTTTAGTAGAGGTGATCAGCGTGCCATGGGAGTTTTATGGGCGCTGGAAGCTTGGTTGGCCTGAGAAGAGAGTGCACTGTAAGGGGGAGCCTGTGTAGCCAAGCTTCTGGATTCACACGCTAAGGATATGTGGCTGGGGAAACCCAAGTGAAATCTAGCAGATATTGTCCTGGCCTAACCATAGGATTGTGTTTGTCTTCTTTGTGATTGATTACACATTCAAAACATCGTGTTTGCTAATTATTTTCTGGATTCTCAAACAGTATACACAACAATCCCAAATTTGGAAACGAAACAATCAACTTCAGACAATTCAAACTTTTCATCAAAACATCACAAAACTGAATTCGAGTCCAACAATTTTTCCTATTGTCAAACATCTTTTCTCGAAGTCTTTGTCAAAAACCAGAACTGAAATTGCTCAAAATTTTCATCATTCAACCATTAGCTTGCATTTTTACTTTAGGTTCATCCTTGTTAATTTTAGTTGCATTCCCTAGGCTTCATAATCATCATTTCCTACATAGACTTGTCATTAGGTTTTCATCTGTGCAGACTTTGGATTAGGCCACCTCATCACACTTTGCAAAATCATTGCCTTCAAGAGTAGGTTATCTTGGGACTTAGTCAACAATCTCCTTTTCAGTCATTGTCCTTTTTGTGAGAATTTCCAACTCAACAGTCTAGTTTGGAAAACTCACTAGTCATTTTGACCTTGTCGCTTAGTCCTTTTAACAAGTCCTTTGATCACCAAACTTAAGACATAGATTAAGCTTAGAGTGGCTAGGCAAACCTTTCTCCACATTGCATTCATCTTAGTCCATACTTTGCATATTTTATGCCTAAAAATCCAAAAAAATCCAAAAATAGTGTTCACCCTAGTCCTCATTTTGCACCTTGACATTGCATTAGTCACCTTTTTAGTCAACATTATTGCCCTAGTCCTCATTTTGCACCTAGTCAATTCTATCACCGTGCATTAATCAACATTGTCATCCTAGCCATCATTGTCGCCTTGACATTTGGCATCTACATTAATCACCTTGCATTGTCATGCTTTATCACAAAAAAAACCAAAAATATAGAATAGTTGTCATAATCATCATCCTCATTTGAGCAATTCTCTTTTATGGTTGAAACTAGGCTTCAAAGAAAGAAAAGACAAATGGAAAACTTTGGACAAGACTTCAACACCAACATCCACACCAACACTTATGACATGAACCAAGACATGAATTTTAACGATCCATTCACCAACATGAACATACCATCTTCCATGAACCTGCCAACATCCTCTTGAAATCCATTTGAACCATTCATATAGAGAGACCACACTGGACAAGTATTAACTGAGGATCTAGATGCAGCAGCCCAAAATCCTGATGTAGCTTCATTTGTAGAGGACTTGGTCTTGAATGATGCTGATAGATACCTTGCTATGCTTTTAGACCAAGGGGAAAAACTACCAAGAGGCTTTGACATCAATACCATAAGACCTTCGTCTCCGGACAACACGACACAAAACACAAACAATGCCTCCAACAATAACACTGTTGTCACCACACGAATTGCTACAAGCACCATCAATGTTACATCTAGTGGAACCATAAGTCAAAACACCTCCAACTCAATCAATGCAACATCTATTGGAGGAACACCCACCATGCCACAAGCAATATCACAATCCATGCCTGCAATGTCAATGACATCTTCACAAACAGTTGGAACTACCCTTGGATCTACATTAATGGGGGCAAGTTCCTCAAACCCCATATTTGGAACTTCATCCATGACCATAGGGACATCATCATCAAATCCTTATGTTGGAATCTCATTCAATCCCTTTGGAGGAAGTAAACGACAATGCAATGGGTCCTGTGCTTACCCTTAAAGGGGCTCAACCACAAAATACACAGATGATCACACAGACCCATGCTGCCAATGTTGTATAGACAAATCAACATAACCAAAGTAATCAAAATAACCCAAATCAAAGGCAGCCCCGACAACCCAGACAATTCCCTAGGAGTTGCACATACACCCCCTTGGGTGAGCCCATTGAAGAAGTCCTCAAGAAACTCCTTCAAAATGGTGTCATAACACTTGAGGACCCAAAACCATATGACCCAGGGTAGTTTAAACCATTTTGGTGGGACGACAACGCATTTTGTGATTATCATCGAGCAAAAGGACATAAAACCTCCTCCTGTCGACAACTGAAAAATTTGGTACAAGACCTTATCGAGAATCGTACCATTGAGCTAGGTGGACCACAATTTGCATCTAATTCAGACCATACCATACACAAGAACCCACTACAGGACCATGGTTCTAGTAACCCTTCCACGTCAAAATCTATTAACAATAATCGAGCCAACCATGCCCGTATTGCATATGACTATTCTGGGGGACCTATCATAAATCATATTAGAACAACTGCTGAACATGTCAACACAGTTACTGTCAGAAATGCCCCTGAATGCAATGTCACTACCCGTGGGGGAAAAGTCACCATAGCTGGCCCTCCTCCCAGACAACCAAAGATAACAATCGCTGGCCCATCCACCCAACAATCGCAGTCCAATCCATTACCCAAACAATCCCAGCCTAAAGGAAATTTTAACCTCATTGACCAACTTGGGAAGACACCTGCACAAATTTCTATACTTGAGTTGCTACGTATTTCCCCAGCTCATAAGGCTATACTCGACAAAACATTACAAGAGTCTTCTATTCCCCAAGACATTGATGTCAATCAATTTGAGGCCATGGTGGGATATCTTACCGCTCCCCACCATATAACATTTTCAGACCAAGACTACTCATCGTCCAAATCCAATCATAATGATGCCCTTCACATTGAAGTTTTTATCCATAAGCATAAGGTCAGACGAGTGTTAGTAGATGGCGGAGCAGGACTAAACATATGCTCCTTAAAATTGGTTAAGGCCCTAGGCTTTTCTGATGCTTGTGTAGATGCTACAAAGAGCATTGTTATCAAGGCATATGATGATGAAGAACGTTCCTCTCGGGGCGTAATTACACTTCCAATTCGTATTGGACCAGTCATTGTGGACACCACTTGTCAAGTCCTGGATCTAGAACTTCCATACAATATTTTACTTGGTCGACCTTGGATTCACGCCTTGAAAGTTGTCCCTTCCACGTATCACCAGTGTTTGAAATTTCCCTTTGAAGGCACTGAGATTACCATATATGGAGACCCTGACCCATTTCAATATTGTACCAATTTGAGAGGTATCTCAGAGTGCCAAGTGCCTATCAATAGTGAAGCTTCGACATCTTCATCCTCTAAATTCATTGACCCATCAACACTTGCGAAGCCTCCCACATCCACATCCACTACCACAACATCCACTTCTACTTCTTTGGCAACCATGACCACCTCCATGACATCTACCACTTCATCCATCACCCCAAGCATCGATGCAAGTATTAAGATCTAGGACCAAGGGTGTGGAGAGTATAAGTTGAATACGGCCTATTGCATAACGAGGATGCCCAAGTCTCCCCAGGTCTACGGAAAGCCTTGCTTCATGTTAGAGTCAAAAGAAATTTTTGGAGTCCCTCCAAAAATAGTATTCATAAAGTGGGGTGAAATGAGTCAAGAGGACATTGACAACGTGCTATCTTGGATTTATAGAGAACCAGAGGATCCAACTCCCTTGCCAGTAAAAAATTATGGTAAAGGATATGACATGATAAAGGAAAAAGGCTATGATGGAATTAGTGGCCTCGGCAAGCACAAGACAGGAAGGCAAGAACCTCTAGCACCTAAAGGAAGACCTAAACATCTTGGGTTAGGGTTAGGACCAGGAGAATCTGGCGATCATAGTACCAATGCACTTTCTAGCGAGAGAGTAAATGCTTTAGACTGTGTCAAGACAATTGAAGATCCCCTTTTTGAAACTGACTCCCACGAATGGGAATTTGGCTCCCAACGATCCCTAAGTGACTGTTGCCTTGATGACTTGTTCCTTGAACCTGGAGAGCCTACATTTGAAGAGAGATTCTGGAAAATGTTCAAAATTGACACGACACCAAACAACACCCAGTCCAGATCCTCTTCTACTCCTATTGACCATAATCCCGACATACTCGTCTACCCTACTGAACCTAATGACCATCATTCAGATTCACTTGAATTTCCACATGACACTACTGACCCAAACTCCACTCCCTTTGTTCCTTACTTTGTTGATGAGTGTGAATCAAGCGAGGCAGAGTACTGGATATAATTTGATATAGAGCCTGATGATGACAATTTTATCTTTAACCTCTCTGAATCTGTCGGCATGCTTTCCGCATCCTACCCACCGTTCACCAATACTGATGATGGTATTTCCTTAGTCTACCCACAACTAATCGATTGGGATCAACAAGGCCCGCCAGTTATGGACATATTTCAAAATGATGAGGCCATTGTAGAATTCATGGGACTGCGTGAGGATATACCAAGTGGAGACCACAAGGCTGGATTTTCCATTAACCTAGATTATGCCGCTTACTTTGGGGAGACTGCTCCGTCCTCTAGTCACAAAATGAAAAATAAAAATAAAGCAAAAAATGACACGTCTTTAGGTTAAAACCAAAAGGCACCTTTTGACGATAAAAAAGTAAAAATAAAGGACACACCTAAGGATGGAGGGCTAGATTTTCTCCCTGTAACTTAGGAAAAATCATCCATGCTCATAGAGGACACTATGGAAGTAAACATATCTACAGTAGAAGATCCTAAGATGGTTCTCTTCGCGGCATCTTTGACAGAGGAAGAGAAACCTGAGTTCCACAAATTCTTTTCAGAGCATAAGGTCAACTTTGCATGGTCTTATGCCGATATGCCTGGGTTGGATCCAAAACTTGTCTTGCACCATTTGCCATTATTTCTAGATGCCAAGCTAGTGAAACAAAAGCTGTGAAAGATGCACCCACAGATCGCCTTGTTAGTGAAAATAGAACTTAAGAAATTGTTAGATGTGGGATTCATACGGTCCATAGACTATGCCGAATGGATATCAAATCTTGCACTAGTCACAAAGCCAAATGATCAAATCCACATCTGCATAGATTTTCGGGACCTGAATAAATTTTTTCCAAAGGATGACTTTCCCTTGCCAAACATCGATATCATAGTGGACCTTACAACAAGATATGAGATGTCCCTCATGGACGGTTTTTCCGGTTATAATCAGATTCATATTGCCCCTGAAGATCAACACCAAATAGCCTTCATATGTCCTTGGGGCACATACTGTTGGAACGTCATGCCTTTTGGTCTTAAGAATGCAGGCGCCATGTACCAGAGAGCCATGACAACCATATTCCATGACATGATGCACAATATAATGGAAGATTATGTAGATGACCTTTTGGAAAAATCTTTGACATGAAAAGACCACTTGAGGGTGTTAGACAAAATTTTTAAGAGACTGGAAGAATACAAGGTCCGCTTGAATCCAAAGAAATGCATCTTTGGCGTAACATCAGGAAAACTTTTGGGGTACATTGTTTGTCATAGAGGCATTGAGGTCGATCCTGCCAAGGTGAAAGCCATATTAGACATGCCTCCTCCAAAAGGGATAAGTGAACTCAGGACATTGCAAGGCAGGTTACAATCCATTCGACACTTCATAACACAATTGGCAGACAAGTGTCACCCATTTCAGTATCTTTTGCACAAAAGCATCCCTTTTGTGTGGACAGATAAATGTTAGGAGGCCTTCCAACAAATAAAAGAATATCTACTGTCACCACCTGTTTTAATGCCACCAATTGAAGGGAAACCTTTGATTCTATACATTTCTGCAACAACTTCAGCAATGGGGGCATTACTGGCACAGAACGACCATGAAGAAAAGGAAAGGGCCATATACTACATCAGTAGGACACTGGTTCGATACGAGCTAAATTACACAACCATCGAACGTGCTTACCTAGTAGTTGTCTTTGCTGCTCAAAAATTAATACACTACATGCTGAATCACCAGACACACTTAGTGGCAAAGATTGATCCCTTGAAATATCTCCTAAGTCACGCAACATTGACAGGTCGCCTGGCCAAATGGGTAATGATCTTGAGTGAGTATGATATTCAATATGTTGAAAGAAAGGCGATAAAGGGACAAGTGATAGCAGACCAACTGGCAGACACACCTATACAGGGTGATCATCCACTAGTAGCAGACTTTCCAGATGAGTCAATATTTCATACCGAACCTAAGTCACCTTGGAGGCTATATTTTGATGGATCTCATACTAATCATGGCTTGAGGGCAGGAATATTGCTTATCACCCCTCAAGGAGACTCCATTCCTAAGTCCTTCCGCATTGCTTTTCCATGTACAAATAATGTGGCAGAATATGAGGCACTTGTCACGGGACTTAGAATGGTCATCAAATGGAAAATTAGAACACTTCATGTCTATGGAGATTCTCAGTTGGTCATTAACCAATTCAATGATGACTATGACACTAAGGACGAGAAATTAATGCCTTACAAACGAATGGTTGATAGCTTTCAAACATATTTTCACATGGTGACTTTTGAGCAAGTTCCAAGAACACAAAATAAGGCAGTAGACACAATGGCCACAATTGGCTCTCTTCTAGACATTCCTAGTAATGTGCCTCAATTTGAATTCTTGGTAGAACAACTTTTGGTTCTTGCATATGACATACCAGAATCAGAGATGGTTTGCGAGCTTGTTGGTCCCAATTCTCCATGGTATCAAGACATTTATGACTACCTCAAGTCCCAAACCCTTCCCCCCAACCTATCCAATAACCAACGAAAGTCCTTTATCTGAAAAGCCGCCAGATACGCCATCCTCAATGATACCCTTTACCGTCGTAGCTTTGATAACTCCCTTCTTCGATGTCTTGACACTGATGAAGCACGAACGACCTTGTGAGAGGTACATGAGGGTATATGCGGATCCCATTCAAGTGGTCCTACTTTAGCCAAAAAGATAACAAGACTTGGGTATTACTGGCCAACCATTGAGAAAGATGCACTTGAATTTGTCAGAATGTGTCACCAATGTCAGATACACAGTGACTTGATTCATGCACCAGCACAGGAACTTCAGCCAATTACTTCTCCTTGGCCCTTCGCACAATGGGGACTCAACCTCATGGGCAAGATCCATCCTACCTCATCCAATGGCCACAAATTCATCATTACCGCCACTGAGTACTTTACTAAGTGGATTGAAGCCATCCCGCTCACTTACATTACTGGCAAACAAATTTTCAAGTTTATCCTCAACTATATCATCTGTCGATATGGCATTCCACAATCCCTCATCATAGATAACAGTCGTCCCTTCAAAAATTAGGATGTTCGTGAACTTTGTGAACGCTTCCATATTTGACACTTCTCCATGCCTTACTACCCACAAGGAAATGGTCAAGCTGAGGCATCTAATAAAACAATCATCAAACTTCTTAAGAAAACCGTCAATGATGCTGGTCGTGACTGGCACATACAACTCAATCCTACTTTGTGGGCATATCGCACTAGCATCCGTACTCCCACTGGAGCCACTCCATTTGCCCTCGTCTTTGGAGCCGAAGCCATCTTTCCCATAGAGGTCAAAATTCCATCCCTACGAGTCTCTATGAAAGGTCTAATCACTGATGAAGAATATCGATAATCACGACTGCATGAATTAGAAATGCTAGACGAATGCAGACATAATGCCCTGAACCACTTATAGGCATATCAAAATCGTCTTTGTAGAAGCTAAAACAAAAGAGTGATGACTCGAAAATTTGACATTGGTGACTTGGTTCTCATGCAGAATCCTAAGAATCAGTCCGACAGAGAAAAACCAGGCAAGTTTGAGCCCAATTGGTTGGGTCCATACATCATCACTGCATCATTTGGTTCTGGCGTATATCAGTTGGCTACTCCAGATGGTGAACAATTGACAGAGCCAATCAACAGTCTGCATTTACACAAGTTCTATACATAGCATTAGAAAGTCTGGCCCACAACCATAAAAATATATAAAAAAATAATAATAATAAAATGAAAAATTGACAAAAATAAAAGAGAAATAATTCATCCAATAGTGAAAACCTGGTAAACAGGCGCTTTGGATATGTACCATGGTGAAAACCTGGCAAACAGGCACCATGTGTAGTCAGTCATTGCTTTTACATCTACTCTCACTCTATCTACCTTAGTCCATAATAAAAATCCATTTTTCTGACATTGGTCACAACGTTTCACCCTGACATCATGACGTTTCTTTCCATGGCTAACAGTGATTGACATCAAAGTCTTATGCATCGCTTATCATCCATACCGGTCATGTCCTTTCCATCAACTTGACTAGGGGCAATATTTTATCATGAGACTGCAGTGGGTATCGTACATGGTCTTGACAATCGAAAAAATCATAAAAATCATAAAAAGTTCTTAAAAAAAAAATCATAAAAATCATAAAGGGTCCTCAAAATCATAAAAATTATAAAAAGTCCTGAAAAAAAAATCATAAAAATCATAAAAAGTCCTAAATTTTTTTTCCTAAAAATCATAAAAAGTCCTGAAAAAATTCTAAAAATCATAAACAGTCTTGAAAAAAGACCTAAAAATTGAAAAATGTCCTAAAGAAAGCACAAAAAAAATCCAAATAACATCACAAATCCCAAAAACAAAGTCCAAGTTAGTCATGTCAGTCGTGTTATTCTTTGTCAACAGTCGAACTACGTGGTCTCTGCGCATTTGCTACGTAGGCAAGGCCATCAGTCGATGTGCCCCCGAGGCCCCCTAGGTTCAGTCCCTTAGGGTTTTTCAGGTCAAGTCAAAACATGTCAATTCATCTTCAATATGTTCATCCATCCCTATCGAACTACGAGGTCTCTGAGTGCACAACGTAGGCAAGGCCATCAATCAATGTGCCCCCGAGGCCATCTAGGTCAGTCCTTTAGGGTTTTTCATTTTTTTCAAATAAGTCAGACATAGTCACACTCAGAAAGAAGACAGTCATTTGAACGTCAACATTCAAATCGTGAACCAACAAACAACATAGCCCCAGTCAGTCATCAAGCCAAACATCCGTCAAATTGCCAACACAATGTCAACCTAGTCACTTTATGGTCCCCTTGAAGATGTGTCCTTCTTGGAATTGGACCCCGTTAAAATGTCATTTGCCTTTTCAGGATGTGTCTTTCCTGACAACAAGCTTCATCACCTAGTCATTGGCCTTTTCAGGATGTGTCCTTCCTGATGACAAGCTTCGTCACATAGTCATTGGCCTTTTTAGGATGTGTCCTTCCTAACGACAGGCATTGTCACACTATCAAAGCTGTTAGACTATCAAATCATCAAACTATCAAATTGTCACGCAATCAACCTTCGACACACAAATCTTGGCAAACATATTGAATGGCTGTTGATTTTGCTGGTCTATTTTGTTTTATCTTTTTATTGTTTTATCTCTTGGTCATGTTACTAGCTACTTCGAGGAAGACCCATGAAGGATTTAGAGGTGCAATGATGTCTCATGGCCTAATTTGTCTTGATTGACGTCTTTGGTGTGTCTTGAAAAAAATATTGGGGCCACTTGGCCTTTAGTATGAGTTAGGACATTCCTTGTCTGTGGATATCTATTTTTCGCAAGTGGACGACCTTGCACACCTTGGTCTATATCATATCATGGTGTTTGTTGTCCATTTGTCACATTTTACTGCCCAATGATGAGTATGCAACCCCTATGATGTTATTTGGAAAAATATTGAAGTATTCCTTTTTCATCATCACATCCATGACTTCCACACTAACATTTCTTCTATTCCTTCATCTTCTAGTCCTCTCATCCATTTCGAGAGCACACTCATGTTCTTTGAACCTACCTGTCCTCTCGAGGGGGCATACCACTACATCCTCATCATCCTTCCTCTCCTCACTTTCAAACTGGGGCATATTTTTTACTTGTTCTTTGACACAATGCGATAAACCGCATCATGTCAAAGAGGGGCAAAATGTAGACACATAAAAATGGCCTTGCCTTGCAAACCATATTTCATACGATGACCATGCTTCTTACTCACATAATTCAATTATTTAATCAGGTCCAAATGTCATAATTATTCCTCCATGATTATTTAAATAAATAAATTGCATTTATTTATTTAGATACGTCACTAATTAGTCCTTATGCCTTCTAATAATTCTCCATTTAACCATTTATCCTTCAATCAAATAAATTTATTTATTTATCCCACTTTCCATCTCACCAAATAAATAATTAAAATGATTATTTATTCTCTTTTGTCTCATTCCCATTTATGAATTAAATCATTATTTAATTCATAAGTCAACATTCCTCCATAAATTAAATAATTTCTATTATGCCAACTACCTATTTTTCTCCCCCATTGATTTGATTATCTCCAATTAAATCTCAACCCTTCATTTCAAGGCTTGCCCTAACTTTGACCTAATGTTGCCCTAACCCTAATCATCCTTATCACATTGAATCCTAGCCGTTGATCTTAGGGCTTCACCAACTTTTAATCTTGTCCGTCCATTCACCATTTGGAATTCTTTAAAAGGCCCTCTCTCAAGTCATTTTAGGACACACACAACAAGTTATTTTCAGTATGCTTGAGAGCTTTTGAGTGCTTGAGCATACACACTACTTCAATATTTTGCTTGGCTTTGTCATAGGTTATAGTTGCACTTCAAATTTGAGGGAAATTATATCATTTTCAGCAAGATGGAGAAGGCCAATGGAGGTGAATCAATGGAGGCTTGAAGACTAGGTGAATTTGTTTCATACTCTCATGTTTCTTTCTTTCATTGTTCTCCATTGTTATTAGGGATTTAATGGTTTTATGCTATTTGCAATCTAACTTGGAAATTTCTCTAATTACACTAGTCATTGGTGTTTGTCTAGAAGGGAATGATCCTTTGAATATTTCACGTTTGTCCCTATGAGGAATGTTGTTCTTCTATGGGATATTACTTCCTTCCATCTTGGTGCTACTTTTGATGGAGTCCTTGAGTGCATCAACATATCCTTTAGGATTTTCTTCATTTTTTTTCTTTGGTAACTTTGTAGCCTTAGAAATTGACTCTTCCATGGTGGTCTTTTGATTTTCCTCATAGATAAGACCAATCTTGATGAAAAGTGATATTTGGGAGTTGATAATATCCTCTATAATTCTGGTGCTCTTCTCAAAATTCATGCTCCAATTTAATTGATCGTTAGATTTCTCCACCTTTCCTCAAGGAAACATTTAAAAACTCCAATTTCTCACACTCTAATTCCTTTTATTTTAGTTGATATCTTATGACTTCTTCTATTCAATTTTCTTCCTCAAGTTGAGTCTTTAGATTCATGATTGTCTTCTCTGATTCTTCAATATTGTGAGATGATTTAGTTTCTCTATCATCTTGAAGTTGTGATTTTAGCTTTGAATTTATCTTCTTGAGCTGCTTGATATTATGGTAGGAAAAATGGAGTTCCTTCTCAAGATCCACTTCTTCATCATCTTTGGTATGTTCTTTTAAATTTCCTTTTTTTATTTTGTCTTCAACATCCTTTGCTTCTACCGCCATGAAGATTATTTCTTCTCTATCCCAATCGAAGAGGCTTCCATTACTTTCTTTGGATGAGCTACTTTCTTCTTGGATGTAGAGGATATTTTTATTCCTTCAGAAGTCCTTCTTTTCATATTTTCCTCATGCACTCTTTTTATTACTGTGATGATATTTCCTTCCTTTCTTTTTCTTATATTCTTCAAGTTTTCTTGACTACTTTCACTCTTGACCTATGGACACTTAAAAGAAAAATGACCTATATTGCCACAATTGAAACTATAATGCCAAAAATTACATCCTATGCAATTTCATATTCCATAAACCTCCCCTTTAGATTAATTAAATTTGATAATGCAATATCCCCCTTCACATAATCTTAATTTTTTCATTAACATGTCAATTTTTAGTCGTTAAGATGGGTTTTCTCACGAGTGATGTCATGTTGCGTGAATGTCCCAAAAATATTCCTAGCTACGTAGTCGTTTGGAAATTACGCTTCCCACCTACCTACGAAGTGTAACACCTTTGTAGCTTGCAGTCACACCAAAACAACTCTTTTCTTGCCTATACTCCCTCCAACTCCTCATTTTTGGTCATTGATTCACTCTATCTCACTCTCTTGATCATTCTCTCATTCTTCTTCATCTGAAGCATTCTTTTCACTTTCTTTACCATCATCTTTCCCTCTACATCAACACTTTGGTATTCTTAGCACATCTTGGAGGTTTCATGCTCTTCCTTTCGTCATTCTCATTTTCTAAAGGAGGGTAATTGTAGATTACTATTCTGACACATCTATTTATTTCTTTATCTTGTCTATTATTTTCTTTATCTCTATCCATTTAGATGTCCATGGAGGTGGGAACACCTATGTGGGGGTTTGACTAAGGAAATCCCCTAAAACAAGCCCAACCATTTTCTTGTTTCTATGTGTGCAGGTGTTGAAGTTGTAACTTTGTGGGAGGATTCATTTGTGGAACTCTTGTGAGTGTCTCCTTTCTTCTTTTCCATTTTATCATTTTTGTTCCATTTTATTTAGTTTATATTCTTTTTCATTATTTTGTTCATTTCTATAATTATGTTATTTTAGCATATTCTTGATATTTTTGTTATTGAATTAGTCAATAAGTTCTTTGTGATTTTTGTGACAAACCTAGTTTTCGTCCATATGCGATTATAGTGCACACCATGGGGACATCCGCATGTCATGTTGCCATCCTTGGTTGAGAGCTTGTTGGTTTGTCCAAAGAACCTCTGTAACTTGCTCTTTCAATTTTTGAAACTCTTATTTTTATTTTGCATAAAACATAAATAAATTCCTTTGTCTTCTCATCTTATCACCTGAGCTTTGATCCCTGAGGTAGTTGAGGAACATTCAGCCTTCGAGATCATGTCATTTCAGGGTGTCAAATTTCCTCTATAGAAACATTCAAAAATATATTTATCTTCGTTTTTGTTGGATCCTTTCTTTAGCTTTCTCTTGAAGTGAGTTTCTTCTTCATCACTAGAACTTTCACTTGATTTGTATCCTTTATTCTTTATCTTCTTGGATGCTTTCAAAGTGGCTTTTCATTTTTTTGGATTCTCCTTCTCCATACTCATTTCATATGTCATGAGGATCTCATGCTTTCTAACCTCCAAAATAACTTGTATTTATATCCAAATCATGCACTCTTCCAAACATAGGTTGGCCAAGATTTGACATAAAATTTATATTAAATATTTAAATTCACTTTTCAAAGTAGGTTGGCTATCCATGGGAGATAACACTTCCTTAAGGGGTCAACCCCTTTAATTCATATTCTATTTTAATTGATAAATTTTAAATCTAGCATTCTCATAATTTTATGGAGGTCAACCATCAAACTCTTATTATTTTGTGTCTTCAATCAATGAACTTTTCATCATGAAAGTCTTCCTTTGACATCAATGATAATAATTCTAACAATCTTGTCCATATGCCTTTGATATCAATAAAAATATTTCCAACACCAGGGCCCTATAACATGTACAAAGTCACATGCCTTGTGTACAAAAGATGTTGTAGACATCCAAATTTGACCACTTCCATATGGTCAAAGTTGTCTCCTTATTCATCCCTTTACTTGTCTACTTTGTTAGTATTAATTAAATCATTCATTTAATTAATATCTCATCATTTGCATAAAGTTCCTAAAGTATTTAATTTAATAATTAAATACTTTTACCTTCTTTCTTCTCTAAATTAAATAAATATACCACTTTATTTAATTTAGTCATGTAACCTCTTTGAATTTAAGTCAATTTTTATTTCTTCTTTTTCTCTCTCATTATCACATCCTCCAACTTTTGCAAGTTGGTCTCTAATTCCTCTTAGCCATCTAACCCTCTTCTAATTATAATTAATTTAATTAATTTATGGTTAGGATGTGTCACATCCTCCAATATTTGCCACTTGCTTTTAATATTTAGCTAATTATCTTAATCATGTGTTTGCACAACCTTAATCAAGGTCATTAGCCACATTTAACATGCCTTTTTAGTCAACCTTTTCATTTTCCTTTCTTGGTATTGACCCTCTTTCCCATGTGAATTTTAAATTCACATTTATTTCTTCTAGAATCTCCTCTTCCCATGCATTTTCTAGAATCTTTTGACTTGTCACATCAAGTCACATGTGGACAAAGACTTCCCCTTTTGGAACCTTGTCTTGTCCATGAGATTATTGCAAGTATGTGAATTTTTAATTCACATTTATTTATCCAATTACTTTCCCTTTTCCCATGGAGATTTTTGGGGAATTCTAAAATTCCTCAAAAGTCACTTTCATTCCCACTTGGGGACAAGAAGTTCCTTTTTGATGAAATCTTCTCATTCTCCAAGGTACTTGCAACGTACTTTTCCTTCTTCCACCTCATGTACCCTCCTTCCACTTCATTTACACATTCCAGATGTCAATATGTGAGGGCTTGTGAGTCCTCAACTCACCATAGCCCTTCATCTTGACCTTGTTGGATGAATCTCAACCATTGAATTCTCTAGAGAAGTCAACTTCCTCTATAAATACCCCATTTTTTCTCTCATTTAGGGGGTTGATCATTGTGCTAACCAAACTCTTGCAAAATTTTCATTTGTGCCATACTTAACTAAAAACTTGCATTCCTTGCATCCATCATACCATTTTCATTCATTTATCATCCATCTTTCATCTTATATCAACATATTTTTTCATTCAAGGAGCATACACAAAATAAACCATCAAGGGCCAGCCAAAGGATTGATTCGAGACAAGGTATAATCAGCTTCTCTTGTTATCATATTTTCTTTTGAATCTAACTAGGCTAATCTTGAGATGTTAGGTTCTGTTATTGTTTCTTGCACATTTCTTGTTGCTGCTCATTTCTAGAATGGTATTTTTGCTTGGTCACAGATGCATGCCTTTGTAAACCTTGGAAAGTGTGGATGATTTGAGGGGATTTGACCAAGGTCAATATGTGAAAGTGAGGGATTAGTGACTAAAATATTTTTAACTTGCTTATAGAAATTGGATGAAATGGGAGAATTAAGTAAATAAAAATGTTTATTTAATTTATGGGATGAGGATAAAGGACTTAAATAAATAAATAAATATTTAGACTTATTTATCTAAGGTGGAAATTAGTGTTAGGAATAGGTGTTCTACACCTTGCATAACATTAGATTATCTTAATATGTAAAATAAATATTTGTTTGTGGTGCATCCTAGCTAATGTGTTTAGCCACATGCAAATATTTATTTAGGGCTACTTGCAAATTTGTATGTAAGATTAGATTATATATTTTATGTGTGGGTTCCCTATTTAATATTATAAAACTTAGTACCAAAAAATAAATGTGGGGTCAATGGTTTTGTGAACTTATGGTTTTGAGTCACATGATTCTACCTTACCAATTGGTTTCATTTTTGTGAGATTGATTCTATAAAAACAAGCACATGTTTAGTGGTTGACGTTGGTTGGTTGGTGTTTTTTTGCTTGGTTGTCATTGTATTGATGCATCTTCTGACAAGTGCATATGTGAAGCATGGCATTGGATGCGTGGATAACATGCTTTAACAAATGGAGGATGCATTAGAGGAGCTTGATGTTTTAGGTTGAATAATATATTGAGTGTGGATACTTTTGGAGGTTGGGTTTTTTCCTCTATGAGGGTTTTCCCAAGGTATATCTTGTGGTATGTCTTTGATCTTTGCATATGGTTATTTTGTAAACTTGCATGCATTGTTATTTCATGGGGTTATGTAGGAAATGGGTTGATCACCCTATTTTATTTTCCTAACATTTGGTATCAGAACCATGGTTGTGACCTTGCGGGGATATCCCTATTTTGGTATAACCCTCAAATGAGTAGATTTGATGCAAAGTTGAATCCATGGCAATGCAAGAAAGATTTGAGACATTTCAAGGTATGAGACATATTTGCAAGTTGTTATTTTACAGATCTAGGGTTTTGGGGTTGTAGATATGTGTGGTCATATTTAGTAGACCTAAGATTTGAATCTAAGTTTGAAAAAAATATTTTTTCTAAGTGTTTAACATGAAGGTTTTGTGGGAGAAGTTTCATAGATGATCCCTTGCAACAAAATATACCTCACCATTGAATCCAAGAGGCTCGAGAGATGAATATGCATATAAAACTTGACCTATTTTGGTGACAAAAAAATGCACATGTTTTTGCTCCCCAACCCTTGCTGTATGGTTGAATGGGTTGATTGAAAGGGAGTATGTAGAAAAAAACTAAAAACTAAAAAAATTTGCGCTTAAAAATTTTAATTTAAAATAAAAAATAAAAATAATAATGAATATTTTTTGGAAGGTGGAGGGGTGGGGAAGAGGAGATGGTTCATAGACCCTATACCCCCTACATGCCTACACTAATGTAGGGTTGATGTATGGGCTATGACCTCGGCAGATCCCCTCCCACTTGAATTTTGTCTTAAACGACTAGTGGGCAAGGTTGGAAAGCTTAGGTCCTTGGCTCCTAAGCTCCCTGGTCTTGTGGGGGATCAACCTCTAGCCCCTAAGGGGGTTAAAAAATTAAATTCACTATACAACACCCCCTTTCATTGAGGTTTTAGAAAATTAAAAACAATTAAATAAAAATTCAATTTTTCCACCTCTATTGTAGTGGGGCCCCACTGGTGCACCACTGCTATTGGTGGGCCATTGGCTGGCTATCCATGGGTTGCCTCCTAACCACTCTTGCTAGGAAAATTGGATAGAATTTTCTTAGGAAGCATAACTTTCACCCATGATGACAAATTTTTAAGTTCCAATAGTCGACGAAAAGATCTCTTTGAGCACTACGTAGTGGTACAAGTTTATTTTATTGATTTGACTATTTTTGTTATATTTTAGTGTCATGAAGTTAGATGTTGCTCTGAAAGAAAATTTTGGTCATAACTATCCTATACAAAATTGAATTTTTTATTGTAAATAATCAATAAAGAGAATTTGTAGTGTACTACATAGTGGTGCTAATGATTTTCCACTTAGATGAGTGGAGAGAGTTTGGTACTTGTTTGATTGCTTGTAGGAGCTTGAGATTCAGGGTGTGATTTTGTGAGCATTCAAACAAGTCAAGAGGTGAAAACTTGGGGAAGTGAATGTTTTCATGGGATATACATGATGGTATGACCAATTAACAATTTTGGTGCTTCCTAATACATGTTTACATGTGTTTTTAAAGTTTGGAATTTGATGGTGACATGTACATAGGTTTTCTTTTGGTTTGGGCACATGGATTGACACATGTGGAGACTTGGAGTCCTAGTATAGTGTGAGATGACTGTAGGTACAACATTGGTGATGATTATAGTGTCATGGCTATGCAAGTATGTTTGTGCATTAGCATGACATGATTACGTATGTGATTGTTTGGTGGTGGTGTGATTCAGTTTTAGGAGGTTGTTCTTATCTCCTAGGTGCTTATTTGGTTCCTATGGTACTTGATTGTGGATTCTCTTAGTGAATTAGATTTGTGGGTTATTTGGTGTTTGAGTCTTATGGTTTATAGGTGTAGTGTAGAATTATGTATCCCTTTACATTTGCACACTTCTTTGGGCCCTTGTGAGCTAAATGGACTTAATTGTGCCTTATTTAGGGTGTTGCAAAGTGTTTTCTTACACTTTCACACTAATCTAGGGTTTTATTATTTAATTGGGCTTCTTTATGCCTTATTTGGCCTTATTTTTGTATCCACAAGCCTTAATTAATGCATCTTTCTGAGGATAATCCTGACAAATCTACCAACATCCAATCATAATTCATGTGTTTTTGGATTGTATGGCCCAAATTTAGTGATTTGGGACTCATACACCACCTTGGGTGTAGGGTTACCACCTAATTTTTGGGGCCCCGATCTGGATTTCACATTGAACTAAACATTTCTTGAAAAATATGTCCCAAGCTTAGCCTAATGGGACTCATATGCCATTTATGGTGTATGAGTCTTGCTTAGCTTAGACCTAAATTAAATTAAAATTCTTGATGGTATTTTATTCTCCTAGATTTGATGTCGGCTTGTAGTGTTGTAATTTTGAGAAATTTGGCATAAACAAGTATAAATACAAGGTTATTTCACATATTTTCTCCTAAGCTTTCAAGTATTCATGCATTCTAGAAAATCACAATTACAAGTGTTTACAAGAGCATTCAAGAGCCTTCAAGAGTTGATTATCAAAATTTTTGGAGGACTATTCAAGTATCAAGCATCATGTCAAAGTCATCATGCATCATGTTTGTTTTTGAGCTAACATTTGTGATGTAGGGTTTCATGATTCAAGCAAGCATTCAAATCAAGATCCACATCATTCAAGAAATAGTCAAGATCTACATCTATTATAGCCATTACATACAAGATTGTAGCCTTTTGTTCCTAGGGTTTGGTGAGTTGCAACATATCATTTTTTTCATTCATCATTCCTCCTTTCTATTTTATTTCATTTCAAGGTTTGATTACCAAAATGGGGTTTGACCAAGGCAAAACCCTATCCACTAACAAAACAATATTTTCCCCTCTCTTTAGTGTGTGATTTTCAGACCTAGGTTGAAGATAAATTGAAGAGCAAGATTGGAAGAAGTTGTCAAGTTGTCAAAGTTGTTACCTTGTTCACAAGATCACTAAAAGGCACCTACAAAGCAAAATTGAGCATTTCAAATCCAAAAATTGTGACTAGAAGAAAGAGTAGAGATTGAAGAGTAGGCTTAGATCTTGATCCTTTGAAGAAGCTGACTAGGAATGATGCGCCACTTTTTGCGTATGAGTCCCAGTATAGTCATTTTTCAAAATTTTAGGAGTTTCAAACTTGTCATTGCCAGATTTTTGTTCCTGCCCAGAAACCCTAATCTAGGACTAAATCACCTAGCCTAGTGTAAGTCCCAATATGCATTAATTTTAGCATGTTCAACATTGCATACCTTGTTCTGAGCACTTTCAAGTTTCCAGGTGCACCTCTCTGATTTCTCAGTTTACTATTTTGATTTGCATTCATTTCTAGGTCATGCATTTGAGTTCTACATAACATTAGGTATTGTATTAGATCTTGCATGTTACTAGTCTTTCCAAGCTCTAGCTTGGTGGTGAACCCCCTTTTAGTCTTTAATCATACCCTAGGACAACATTTAGCATATCTCTTTCCCTCTATCCTTAGATTGAGATCTCTATGGCTTCCTTGAGTGAAACTAAGTGAAATAAGATCCTAGCCCTAGTGTTCCATCCCCCCAAGTGAAAAACCTCATCCTGTTTTCTTCATTTCATTCTAGTGAACTTTCATTTAGAACACCTTATTTTTTTATTTGGAGTGCACCATAATCCTAGATCTAGCTTGCATTAACTTTTCATTAGGTTTTGCATTAGTTAATTTACATCTAGGGTTTCTAAATCTTGCATTAGTGAAAGTACATATAGGTTGCATTTTTGCATCTTGCATCATTGAATTTCATCAAAAATATACATTTTCACTTAGTCTATACATCACTCAAAACATAAAACATAACATTCACACATAATTTTTTGAAAACGGTGCAAAAACCCTAATTTGGGACTATATATGTACACCTCTGGCTGATTTAGTCCCAGTATAGGTGTTTTTGTCTATTTTTTGGGTATTATGTGGTGACTGTTATTCAACATTGAAATCCCTAAAAAACCTTGATTGGGACTCATACACCTCTTTAGGTGATTTAGTCCTATTTCAGATTTTAAACTGCATTTTATAGCATTAAAAACCTTGTTTCTCTATTTTTTTGCTTATGTTAGTTATCTGTTTTAGTTTGCAGAGTTTTAGTTTCATTCATTTCATTGCATCTAGCTTCATTTGGTTAATTACATACATTGTATAATCTCAAATTTTCATTTAGACCTTTTATTCGAAGTTCTTGCATTGAATTTCATCATGGATATGTGCTTTGGTAAGTTGTGGATGTCCTTGAAATCCTTAGTGGATGTTCCAAGTTGTGCTTTTGGAAATGACCCTAATGAAATTGAACTAACACATGCTCACTCAACTCCTAATGCATGTCCTCCTCGTGATGTTGAAATCATTGGAGAAGATGATGATAACATGAAAACAAAATTAAATGATTTGCTTAACAACCTTGAGACTAATGCATCTTTTCATCCATCCATGAAACAAACAACACCTCCTATCATCCCACCACTTGAAATGTTTGGTTACTTACATCCTGAAACTGAGACACAAGTTGAGCCTAAATTCCCTACAATAAGTGAGCCTAGTTCCTCTAATCAATCGAACATTCAACCATTCTATGTTAACAAAGTGGCCAACACTCCCATCAATCTAGAAGAGACATATGGAAAAGGATTCACGATCTTAAGCAAACAAGGATGGGATACAACAAGTGAACATGAAATTCATCAAATCTTAGAGCAAATACCAACTGAAGATAAAAAAGGGTTAGGATATCATGATCCTCATCTCAATATTAATGTCCTCCTTCCTAAAGAACAATCAATGCCTTGTAATGATGATAAGGATGATAGGATCATCTTAGGTCCCTCTCCTCAACATATAACATGAGAGGTTGGTGAGTCTAGCAAGCAAAGAAGGCCTTACAAACTAAAGAAACTAAAATTACCTTATCCACCAACTGAAATTGAAAGAACTTTGTAGATACTTCTACACCAAAGACTAATTACATTACCACCCATAAGAGAAGATTGATCTCCAAATCCTAAGAATACAAACACATCACATTGCCAATATCATAGAGTTCTTGGACATAGTACTAATGAGTTTCATGCTTTAAAACAAACATTTAAATTTTTTGATATCATTGAAATAGTCCCTTAGAGCATGTCCCTCCTTGCCATGTAATAGTTGTAGAATCATCACATTTTGACTATTACATGCTTTACATTTATTGTAAATCATTTCAAAATGCAAGGAGCTCTTTCTCATCACCTACCTCGAACCTTTCTTTTCTTGCACATAGTGGAGGAAAGAATTAGATAGCCTTGTCCTAGTCCCACACTTGCTATTATCCATTTGGCTAGTTTTCTACCTTCTATATACAATGAACATGATTGGGATGCGGATGACCTGCTAATAGGTTGACTCACATGTTCCTTACTAGTATTTTGCATTATTTTCCTTTCATGTTTTGTGTGTGATTGCATTTGCATAATGTAATCCCCATACTATTCTATTTGATGTCTCTCTCTCTCTCTCTCTTTATGACATTCCTCTATTTGTACCTACATTCTTCTCTATGACGTAAACCTTTTATCTTTTCTTTGTCTTATGTTTTCCTTTTGGGGATGATGCAAGAAATCAAGACATTGATGTTTCTTCCATGTTGACCCAAAAGCTTTTCCTTTATCTTTATCTTTTCTTTTGTCTTGTGTTTTCCTTTTGGGGATGACGCAAGGCATCGAGACATTCATGTCTCTTCCATGTTGACCCAAAAGATTTTCCTTTATCTTTTCATTTCTTTTTCTCTCTATGTGTCATTCTTCTTGCTCCATGAATATTTGGGGAATGCTGATAGTTCGAGCTCTCTTAAAAACATTATAGCAAGAACATATTGACCCCAAATCCATGGATCCCTCATGTGTTTGGAGTTTTATTTTGGGGGAAACCCCTTCCTTTTTTTTCATGACATAGCTTTATTTGGAAACATATGACTTGGCATAGGGATTTCCAACTAAGCTATCATGTCCTCTTTATTGTTAGCATATATCATTTGCTACTTTAAATTAATTTCTCACATGGCATTTATAAATTTATTTAAAGTGAGGGCATAAATTGGAATTATTCTTTTGCACTTCATGTTTCATTGTGTAGCCTTCTTACTTTATGCGATGTGTATTTTTCTTTGTGGTGACATTGGGTATGATTTCCCTCAAGAGCGTGATCTCTCTTAGCATATTATATTCCTCTTAGTGGCTTGATGCGACACACTACATCCCCTAAGTTGGAAATACTCTATTCTTCGATTGGTCCTCTCTTGGAGACATTAGGCACAATGTTCTCTTAATTCTAGGACCTTACATGAACTAAGAAAAAATCCTTTGAATGTACCTTACAATATTTTTTATATGTCCACCTTGCATAGCACACTTTGCTTTCCTGCGGAACCATCTTTTTTGTTCATGAGTATCAAGCATATGAAACTTTTCTTGCCTCATGAAGCTCAAATTTTATTGTTGTGTGGTGCATTATCAAAGTTATCAGGAGGTATAGCTTTGGTCTAGTTAAACAGGAAGTCAAACTAGGTGTGACTTTCCCATAGCCACTTGCTTATTTATGTGAGTGCATACCGGCCACATGTGTATTTGTCTCACCCTTTTGGATACTCATCCAACAAATAGCAAGAATTTTTGTTGCCTCAGACTGAGCATGCATTTTTGGACAAAAAGCTTAGATTTGATCCATAGTGTGTGGGACAAACGGTCGAAGCTTGATCCACCCCTTTTTGTTTTTGTTTATCTCTTTGTCTTTGGTAGTGTATGCTTGTGCTTTGTTATTGCTCCTTACATTATTTTTCATGTGCGTTCTTTTGTGTCTATGTTGGTTTGCCATAGGATCTTGATCCTAGGGGCTTGTTCAACCTTCTTGTTCGTTGTTTTCATATCTTACTAGCATTGGTACACTTGGACCCCTCTTGATGCAAGTTTGTCTACTTTAGTGTGAGTTTGAAGCAAGTTCCTCCTCTCACTAAAGTGGGGGCTAAACGTGGTGTAGAAAAATGTATCCCTTCACATTTTCGCACTTCTTTGGGCCCTTGTGAACTAAATAGACTTAATTTTTCCTTCTTCAGGGTTTTGCAAAGTGTTTTCTTACACTTTCACACTAATCTAGGGTTTTTATTAATTAATTGGGCTTCTTTATGCCTTATTTTTCCTTATTTTTGCATCCACAAGCCTTAATTAATACATCATTTTGAGGATAATCCTGACATCTACCACCATCTAGTAATAATTCATGTGTTTTGGATTGTATGGCCCGTATTTAGTGATTTGTGACTCATACACCACCTTGGGTGTATGGGTCTCACCTAAGTTTTGAGGCCCCAATCTAGATTTCACATTGAACGAAGCATTTCTTGAAAAATGTGTCCCAAGCTTAGCTTAATGGGACTCATATGCCACTTCTGGAATATGAGTCCCATTTAGCTTATACCTAAATTAAATTCAAATTCTTAGCAAGATTTTATTCTCCTAGATCTAATGTTGGCTTGTAGTGTTGTAATTTTGAGAAATTTGGCATAAACAAGTAAAAATACAAGGTTATTTTCACATATTTTCTCCTAAGCTTTCAAGTATTCATGCATTCTAACAAATTGTGATTACAAGAGCCTTCAAGAGTTGATTATTAAGCATTTTGGAGCACTATTCAAGTATCAAGCATCATGTCAAATTCATCATGCATCATGTTTGTTTTTTAGCTAAAATTTGTGATGTAGGGTTTCATGATTCAAGCACGCATTCAAATCAAGATCCATATCATTCAAGAAAGAGTCAAGATCTACATCCATTATATCCATTACATACAAGATTACAGCCTTTTTTTCCTAGGGTTTGGTGAGTTGAAACATATCATTTTGTTCATTCATCATTCCTCCTTTCTATTTCATTTCATTTCAAGGTTTGATTACCAAAACGGGGTTTGACCAAGGAAAATCCCAATCCACTAACAAAAAAAAAATTCCCCTCTTTAGTGTGTGATTTTTAGACCTAGGTTGAAGATACATTGAAGAGAAATATTGGAAGAAGTTGTCAAGCTGTTAAAGTTGTCACCTTGTTCACAAGATCACTAAAAGGCACCTATAGAGCAGAATTAGGCATTTCAGATCCAGAAATCAGGATTGGAAGAAAGAGAAAAAAATGAAGAGAAGACTCAGATCTTGACCCTCTGAAGAAGTTGATCAGGAATGATACGCCACTTTTGGCATATGAGTCCTAGTACAGTCAATTTTCTAGATTTTAGGAGTTCTAAACTTAATGCTACTAGATTTCTATTCCTACCCAAAAACCCTAATCTGAGACTAAATCGCCCATCCTAGCGTATGAGTCCTACTGTGCATTAATTTTATCATGTTTAGCATTTGAGACCTTGTTTTGAGCACATTCAAATTTCCAAGTGCACCTCTCTAATTTCTCGATTTACTATTATGTTTTTCATTCATTTCTAGGTCATTCATTTGAGTTTTACATAACATTAGGTCTTGTCATTAGATCTTGCATGTTACTAGTCTTTCCAAACTCTAGCTTGGTGGTGAACTCCCTTTTAGTCTTTAATCATACCCTAGGAATGCAACCTGTAACATATCTATTTCCTTCACTTCATCATTGGATTGAGATCTCTAGGGTTTCCTGGAGTGAAACTAAGTGAAATAGGATCCTAGCCCTAGTGTTCTATCCCCCTAGGTGAAAAACCTCATGCTATTTTCTTTGTTTCAATAGGATTAGCTTCTTGGTTATCTCAATTTTCAAGTTATGGATGTGATGATGAGTTTACATGCTTCATTTTTTTTATCTACAAGTTATGCAATTGTGTGAGATGATCACCCATTTGATTATAGTGGGATGACTTAGATGTTGATTACCTATATCGATGAGATTGATTTGGTGTTGTTGTATAATTTGTTAATTGGCCTTGTTTGTGGTTATTTATGCATTGGTATGTCTACACTAAGATGAGAGGATGGATAATGGTTAGAGTTCCTAGATAGTCAGTTATTGGGACTTGTAGTTATTTTGATGAAAAAGGGCTTCCAGGTCTAATGCATAAAACACTAACATCAATCCTTTTTTAAGAGAAAATTAGGATTCAAATCAACAACGAGATTAGATTGAATTTCAACCATGAAGATAAGGCATTCAACCCTAGATTTGACCCTTCCATGCCTTGGAAATTTACTGGAATTGAATTGTTTTAATTAATCTAATTAAACAGTGTGCTCTAAACTGTAAATGCAATATTTCAACAGTAGACAAACTGTAACAAAAAATTCCAATGCTAGATCTGAGAAAAGAAGAGTTTTGTGCACCTGTCCTACAAGTTTGAAGTTGATTTGATAGGATTGAGTCACCCTAGGTGATTGTGTCCTTGTAGGCTTGTTCCGGATCTGAAAACTTGGACCTTTAATTCTCTATCTACTATGTTATTCCTTCTCTACAAATTTATGTATTTGAATTTTTACCTATAATAAATCTGCAAACAAAATGGTGGGGGTTGGCTATATAGTATTTTTCCTTAGTCAAGCCCCTATTTTGGTATTTATATCTCCATAAATAGCTAATAAACTAATAGATAAAAGTGTGTGTTGTAACCTTAAGTGCATCTAAGGTTGTTATGAGCTAAAATGTGTGAAAACCCTACTCAAGTGCATTAGAGAAGGATTCCTATATGAAAAATGACAAGATCTACCTAAGAGAAATTCAAATACCCTTATTAAATCTAAAACATAATGATACCTCACCTTGGGTAGCAAGTAGAATGAAGCTTGACTATGAGAAAACTTAGGAAACAAGTCATTAGGTTGTAGAAAATGGTCAAGAGCACTTTCCAAACCTAGAATCCATAATGCTCCTCTATTATCATCAAACTCCAATAATTGAATGAGACTTGATCAAATCTAAAAATATGCTTGAAAACTTGCAAATTCAAATGTATTTGGTGGAATGCAAAGATCTCTTGCTTCTTATTTTATCCAATTTTCCAATTAGTTTTCAAATGGTGAGAAGACTAGGTATTTATAGGAATTTAATCTAATTTCCCAAAAGTTAGATCCTGATAGCCAACTTTGAACATTTGAAATTCAAATAATTGTTATAGTTATAAAAAACATCATTTGGACCAGTTAAAGGAGCAAAAAGATTCTTGCTTCCAAAATTATGCCTATCATTTCTAAAAGGTCTAATCCTGTAATAAATAGCTTTATGTCCATACTGATCACATGAAAAAAAATAACCATGAAAAGCATAATTAATCCTAGTTTGTCTTGCATGTTGGCCTTTGAATCTCCTCTTTGGATTATTCATTTATGAATCCATCATCCATTTTATTGTAATATTTAGTATTCTTATTCTTTATGGACTCTTCAGACTTCTTGAAAGTGGTTGCATTATTTTTAGAGACAACATCCTTGGAACTCTTGTCTTCCTCATATCCTAAACCAACAAACTTGTTGAAAATAGATCTTTGAAACTTTTCCAATCATTTCATCAAGGACTTCAAAACTTTTTCCAAGCTTGGTACTTCTATTTAACTATAGATTTATCTTTTCTAATTCCTTCCTTAAAGAGACAACTTCAGCCTCTATTTTATTACATTCTTCTAGATTTTTCTTCAAATCCATACTAGTTACCTCTACAATTCTCTTTGATTCTTCCAACTATGGCTTTAGGTCAATGACAAGTTTCTCATATTCTTCAATCCTTAACTTGTACTTCTCATTATATTTTCTTTCATCTCTCAAGTCTTCTAAAGCAAAGACCAATTCACCTTTCAAATCTACCTCACCTTCTTCTTCCTCTACAAAATCTTCACATTCTTTAACTTCTTCAACCATAAATGGAGTTTTACCTCCACCAACTTCACTTGCAGAAGAGAAATCATTTGAATAACTAATTTCTTTATCAACATAAAGAATCTTTTTCTTTTTACCATAGTTTCTCTTTTTATATTTGGGTTTTTTTTTACTCCTAGTACTATCTCTCTTTTCATTTTCATTAATGGACATTTTGAGGCATAATGACCTATTTTACCACATCTAAACATAATTTATTGACTCCTGGTACTATCTCTCTTTTCATTTTCATTTAATGGAAATTTTGAGGCATAATTACTTATTTTACCATAATTAAAACATTTGAAAGGTAGCTTACCTTTATATTTTCTAGTTCCCTTCTTCAATCCTCTAACAAAATTTGATTCTTCTTCATTTGAACTGGTATTAGGTTCTAAATCATCTTCAATCTTCTTGATTTTGGAAGACCTAAATGTTGCTTCACTCTTTGTTGATCCCGCACTTTCATTTCTCATTTCATATGCAGTTAGAGACCCAAAAAATTCATCCATAGAGAAGTTATCCAAATATTTAGCTTCTTCAATTGCAAAAAAAATAGAATCAAATCTTTGTGGGAGAGACGTCAAAACCTTCTTTGCAACAACTTTATCTTCAATATTATCATTTAGACCTCTAATTACATTCACTACCTCATCTACCTTGAGCAATTATGTTGTAATATTTTATTCATCCTTCATCTTAAGAGTCTCAAACTCTCCTCTATGAGTTTTCAATTTTTCTTGTTTCACTTTCTCATCTCCCTCATAAATATTGTGCAGTTTCTCCCATATATCTTTGGAAAATTTACAATGCATAACTTTTACTGAATCTACATTAGTTAGACCACTTAGAATAGAATTTTTGGCTTTGGCATTGTTTTCACAAGCTTTCTTATCAACAAAGTCAGTGGGAGGAGTTGTTGGTGCTTTGTAGCCACCTACAATAGATTGCCATACATCAAATTCAAGAGAAGATAGGTAAGTTTCCATTTTTATTTTCTAGAAATCATAATTTGTTCCATCAAACAGTGGTGCTATGTTTGAATAGGATCCTTCTTGTCTAGCCATGGTGTTCTTGAAACCAAATCTACCTCAAGTTGTTAAACTTTCTTCAAGGAACCTTGTGCTCTGATACCAATTTTTGAAAGAACACCAATACACTGAGAGGGGGGTGAATTAGTCTATGAAATTTTTTACCAAATTAATTAGTAGACATGAAATAAGATCACACAAAAACATCACACTAGATATACATGGAAAAATCAATGTGGGAAAAGCCACAGTGAGAATAGTTGTTAGGATCTATTATCCTAATCCAGCCTCACAATCAAAGATGTCAAATATGTTTTGTAAACACCAACTTATAGGTACATTGACACCTAAGACAATGTTTTGATGCACCAACCTCTAGGTACACTACACACCTAAGACAATGTTTTTTGAGGCACCAACCTCAAGGTACACTGCACACCTAATTGAGCACCAAGTCAATCTTTTTAAGGCACCAACCTCTACAACATTAAAAGTTCATATATGTTGATATTGGTTCTTCTTCAACTTGAGAATACACCTTTTCAATTCATTAATCTAGACACTCTTCCTCTGCACTACACTTCTCTAAATTCACCATTACCATGACCATCACCTTGATATTTTTTTTTACTATCACCATATACTCTACCACCAATTTGAAAACCCTCAATTAAATAACCTATATGAATTTGAATCATATGCATTTACATCTCCATTGTACACATGGTATGTCAAATTTTTATATTCAACAACCACTCACGCCACCATTCTAGCCACAATAGTAACTATTTCCATAGTTACATAAACCCTAACTACTTCGTAGTTCGTTGAAACTACCACTTTTATGATTTTTCATAAATACATTTAAATCAACTTCATCTCTATAACTTTTTGTCAAATTTTGTCTTTAGGAAGTATCTATTTGCTCACTTTGAATATTGACCATTGATCTTGCCTTTGTTGGCATGATTTGATGGTCAACTTTAAAATGCAACTGTTAGATCAATCTTTGTTTAAATCAACACCATTGATCTCTATTGCATACCATAAGCTTAATGCTTTTCTACTTCACACTTGAAGAATGATAAATGTGATGTATGGGAGCTATGAGATGCAATTAAATATTTCCACCTATTAACATGGACACATGTCACCATTTTGTGTTTTCATAGAGCTATCATAGGGATCCACCATTCCTTTCGTGGAGAAGTGGAAATAAGCCATTTGTCTTATAGAAATCATCTTGGACACATGGAGTTGTATCACATCATCACAAACTCGGTACTATCATAGTAGGATAAAAATGTGATATTGCAATAACCATCTAATCTTCTCCTTCAACGCACATCATTGATCTTCACCACATTGCTTTTTCTTAGCATGTTCTTGCTTTACACTTGTAGAATGAAAAATACAATACATATGAACAATGTGATGCAATCATCTTCAGACACTTGTCATCATTTTGCACTATCACAAATAATGTTGTGTCAGAAAGATTTGGAAATGTGATGTTGCATCAATCGTCGATCTCTAACATCTTTCATGTGGTTTGTTGATCTTAGCAAAGCAGAGAGTCTTAAGCTTGGTCCCACTGAACACGTGGCGTGTTCTGCACTATCACACTTTTAAACATGTCAAAGCATATCACAAATGCATTGTGAAGATCAAGTGTGATGCAATGACAACTATTGATCTCAACTATCTCTGATCACCACCATTGATCAAGCTAAGACAAAAATTCAGCTTGCAGAATTAGGAAATATTAAATTCCTCAAGCACTCTACCAAACTGGTAAGTACTGGGATGAAGTGGCAGGTTATATAATGACTTTGAAGGCTTAATTCATAACTTAAGTGACCTATTTCCACTAATTTTCAGTCAACATAGAAATTGAAACACTGTGTGACGACATGGTTGGAGCCCTTAGGGTTTTACTGAGAAACCCTAGTAATGGCCGAGAGCAAATATAATTCTTTTTTTGAGCTCACTACTTATCATTTAGACCTACAAATCATCTTTTGAAAAGTACTCAAAAAACCTATATCAGATTTACCATTTGTTTTCTCTGCAAAACTTAGGAAAAAGTCTATATAAAAGCATGACTACTTTTCATGACAATATTGCAACTTTGCAAAATATTCTAAAAAGATTCTTTTCTCTCCATCAATCTTCACCATTATGCCTGTGACTGATCCTTTGACATCAACGATCACTATGACTATCCTTGGAAATGAATGACAAGAATTCCAACATTGCCAATATATGTTGGTATTGTAGGAATATTTGCTGACCAAAATGTATGCTATCTTAATTTTTGCTAGTAGTCTACATTGTTGGAAAGTTAATCAACCATTAGGTGGTGAGCTAATGGCCATTGCAATGGAGATAAAGCCATTGTCGATAGTAAAAAACTAACATGTTTCACCATTTTTGTAGAAGGTATAGAATGCACAAGGTACAATCTATACCTTGCCACATCTGATTTGATTCTTTTAAAATTAAATTTGAGAACTAAAAAATAGATTTTTTTTAAAACCTAGAAAACCATACCACCAGCACAAAAGTAGGAAAACATAGGTCTAATGGCACAAGTTCGTATGGTGATGTAAAATTGTATGGAAATGGTTCCTTGAGATCTATGCCCTCTTAAAAAAATCATTTTCTACCAATTTATTCTATTTGAGAAAATTGATAGGCGATCTTAAGATTTTTGGCCATTTTAGACTCAACGGTGATGCCCATTTTTCTCTAGAATGAGCTAAATTTTCCCTCGAGGTTGGATCTCTCAAAATTTGGATAGCAAGTCACAAATATAATTCTCTAATACCATGTTGGAGTTTATGGTGAACCTCACAGCTCCTAGAAATCACCTACAACCAAAACACCTATCACATTTAGAGAGAAAAGCCATTGATGTGTTCATGCAACCTTGAGAGAGAGATTGATCCAAAAAAGTATTTGATATTGAAAATGAATATGAATAACCTAAATGAATGATTACAATGAATGAAGAATATTTATGAAAAGGAAAAATAAACCCTAGGTGAGGACTAGATTAGACTGTGGGGTAAACCCACAAAAGTGGTTTACAATTCGAATGAGGAAGGAAAAATAACAAAAAATGACTCCATGCCAAAAAAATTCATTCTTGGGGTTTGAATGAACTCATTGGTTCGAACGAAACAAAAGAGGGTTTGCTCGGACCTATTAAATTCATCCCACCAAAAAAGCACATGCAAACCTCTTTTTGAAAGGGGGTTCACTTAAACTAGGGTTCAAGTGAACCCTAGTTCAAGTGAACCCCTAGGGCTTCAAGCGAACCCCCCTTTGCCCCCATTCTCCCCCTCGGGCACTTTGAAAGTCTATATTTTTAAGCTTCGAAGCTAGGGTTGAGGATAAAAATGGAGGAGACTTCACAAACCCAACTGGAATTAGGTAGTCCTCAAAACGAGCTACCCAATGACTATAATTTTAACATGTTTTGGTTTTATTATGTATTTATTTTTTTAGTTTTATTAAACATAGGTTTTTCATCTAAAATCAAGCTCTTTGTTCTGCACATGTGGAAAAATAGTAGATTATCAATTTTTTTTTTGAAAAATATGAGTGCACCAGATATTGAAGTCCTTGATCCACTGAAAAAAATTGAATTTTGATACATACAAAAAAAGTTACACATTATACGGTCATGCTATGTTTGAATTGTAATTGGTTTGACTTTGAAACTTGATTAAAGAAAAAATATTCAATAAAAAACTATCTAACAAAATGGAAGCACTAGATATTAGAGTTACAAATCTAAATTTGAAAGAATTAGAATTTTATCCTTCATAGAAAAAAAGTTATGCATTATACGGTGAGCATCACTTTTTAAAAATGTTGTTTTTTGAAAAAAAATAGTTTTCGAGGGAGATGAAAAAAGAAGTGCAATCTGATTCCAAAAAAAATGAAAAAAATATATTTAGAATCTAAAGACAAAATGTCACGGAACTCTAGTTTGCATCATCTTCAAATTCCTCATAGTTTAGCCGCTATAGGTGCACAAAAGTGGAGATTTAGTTAAAAA
>VDFB02080726.1:0-44387 GCA_007258455.2 Sequoia sempervirens | reverse complement strand
TGAGACACCAGCATCCATGTACATACAAACATACAAATATATCAACAAACATTCAATAGAGTGGAATTTAACATTAAGGAAGACATAACGCAAGCGCATTATAACGCGCGCGTGTTATGTCTTGCTTGACATGTATCCCGGATAAGCAAAAAAATGTCAAAACTAAGACATAATGCGAGCGCATTATAACGTGCTTGTGTTATATTTTTCTTTGGGAATCCCCGAGCCTTAGCATTGATATTTTCCTTGGAATACCAACTGAAAGGATTGGAGGGTATTCCCAACGACCAGAGACATGTTTTTGCAAATTCTACAATTTTTTCACATAATCGGATTCGTGCTCACCATCAAGATTGCATCTAGTTCAATATCGACAAAATTGAACACATGGTTAATGTTAGGTTCTCTCTTAGCTATCCAATGATGTAATTTTTTTTCACTTTTTGACAATGTTAAGCCTTTCATCCATAATTTCTTTTGTTTGTATGTCTTTTTTTTTCCAAAAAGCAGTGTTTGGTGTTTTGTTTGTTATAAATTAACTGTTCATCAAAATTTCAAATAAATTACATTTTTAGAAACTAGACTCCATTCTACAAAAAATTTAAAAAAAAAATCAATTACCTTCAAAAAAATTTAGGGGGAGCACGGCCAAAATTCTGCTTTTGAGGAAGTTCCCACTTAGAAAATTAGTAAAAAATCAAATATTCATTAAAAAATTATCAAAAAAATCATGCATCAACTAGATACTATTAGCTAACTTCTGACTGTAGCGATTTTCAAAATACTATAAAAAAATCCATTGTGCTAGGGTCGTACAAGAGTTGCTATGTTATGTTTTTCTGACAAAAACAGTACCAATTTGTGTACGTCCCTCTTTTGAACACCTTAATCTCAACCATTTTCAAAATAAATTAGTAGTTTAGAAAGTAGACTCAAAGCACTTTGATCCTTGTTTTTGTTCCATCTCAAAATTTTGAGTGTAACTATCCTCAATTTCATGTCCAAGGTCAGTATTTCTTGATTTCAGAAAAAAAAAGTGGCCACTTAAGCCCACTTTTTGGGAACCATCTTGGTGCACTTACCCACCAACCAATGACCAAGTGCCACTTGTCAACATGTGAGTGGACAAAGGTGGAGCACATTTTGGTCATTGTGCAATAAATGCAATTAGGTGGAATTTCAAAATGGATGAAATGACATGTTGGATGGAGGAGAAAATGAAGTTAATGCCACTTGGCTCAAGGAAAAAGCACATGTAAAAGGTTTAAATTCCTTGTTGCAGGTACAAGCCCTTTTGGAGGGATTTTTCAAATTTGGAGAATATTCCAACATTGATGCCTTTTTTAAAGTAATTGAGGATTTAATAAATCAATTGAAATTATTTTCATGAGCAAGTTGCAAAATCTAGATGATTTAGGTGATTAAGATTAAGATTAATCAAGATTTGATTAATTTAAAAGGAGATTAGTTGATTTGACCATTTTGATTTTGATTTTTAGATTAATTTAAATCAAAATGAGAGGAATATGATGTAGACTTAATTAAATAAAGATTTTGATTTATTTAATTAAAAGGAGATGATGTTAAATTAAATCAAATAAAGATTGATTTATTTAATTTAATATAATGACTTTAGAGATTAATTAAATAAAGTGAATTATTTAATTAAAGGGAGACTACAGGATTAATTAAATAAGATGATCTATTTAATCAACATGAGATGATGACCTAATCATATAAATAATTATTTATTTAAATAAGAGATGAAATGTGGTGGATTTAATCAAATAAAGATTATTTGATTAAACGATTAGCAAAGGAGATGATTCAGGATGAAGCTATGTTAGTAAAATCAGGATCAAGTGTATAGGATCAATTGGTACATTTTCCATGTCTATAGGAAGTATGTTGATAGTGTTTGTATCTTTTTTTAGATGAATTTGTTTGTGGTTTGGTGCTTCGAAATTTATTTTCTTGAGTTGTAGTGTATGAAAAAGTTGTCTGAATGTACTAGGTGTGTGCATTCTTCAAGTGAAAATTGTTGCGAAGGAATTTGTTGGTTTCTAAGGTGTTTGTGGAATATTCTAGATTGTGTTCAAGTGTTATGTGGCATTCATGAGTATTCTTTGGATTTGAGCAATTATGTACTTAAGTGTTAATGGTGTTAACATAGGTTCGACCGACCTTGGGTGTTTACACTAATTATGAAGATGCTTTGACATTTGTGGAAGCGTGGTGTGGCATGTATGAGTGGATTTAGGTCCTAGCTAAGGTGTGTTGCGGTCCACCTTCATTCCTTTCCATGACATGAATGTTTTGGTTTTGACCTAATTTGAATTTGCACGATTGAGGTGCATAGCCAACCTTGGGGAATGTTGTAAGGTTGAAAATACTCACCGTGGTTTTTCCCATCTTAGGTTTTCCACATAAATTTGGTGTTTTTTGGTGTATGGTGTTGATTTGGTTCTATTTATATTATTTTCTTTCATGATAAATCATTCTAATATATTAGGGTTAATTGGATTGATGTGGATCTAAATGATTGTGAGGGTTTTGAAGTTTTAAGGTACTATTGATTAACCCCCCCACCTCTCATTTGTCTTGTGCATTCAACAAAAATAGGGATTTTTTGCTTTGGAGACCATATTGCCCCCAAATACCCCCACTGGGGGTGTTACCCCTAGACCCCCACTGTGGGCTCTACCCCTGGGCTCTCATCAAGGGTGTGGTCCCCCCAAACCCTGCAGGTGAGTCTCACCCCCCTACACTCCCCCGTTAATTAATTTGGGTGAAAATTGTGCTAAGAAAAGTGGCCAAAATCTTAACCTAGAGCATGATCAGGCTACACATATCAAAATTATCTATCTAATTATTTTTGTGTTTCTAGTTGACATGAATTTGGTAGTTTCAAGAGTTTTTCCTTAGTATTTTTTAGGTTTTCCTAGCTTAGTGTTAGAAGAGATGTGGTTCTTGTATGAAAATTTGGATATCTTCTATAATATATTTTAAGAATATTTGGTGTTTGAGTTATGTAGTAGTTCCTTGTGGCCTTGTTGATTATGGAATCATTGTGGTGTAGATCATTTTTTTCTCCAATGTGTTATGTTTATTTGTCTCCTTGGATGTTTTCTCATTAGTTTTGAGTTACTAAGCCTTGCTTGTTGAGAGTGATTATAATTTTAAGATGTTTCCTAGAATATTTCCTCTAAGAAATCATAAGTTGTCTAGAGTGTTAGGAATTTTTCACTTTCAAGAATAGAACCTGAGGAAGGATCTCAGGGAGAGAGACTATGACTAGAAGGGACGTATGCTCAAGTGGTGAGCATACAGATGAGGTAGTGTTGCATGTAGCTTTGAGGGATAATTTTTTGGGGTTAATGCCTCTGTCTAAGGAGTGATCATAGGAAATGTAACCTTGTGTTGTCACACCTCATAGACAATAGAGTTTTGCAAGGTTGTGTACCTTTCTTTGTCTTAGTTGGTAGTTAGATTCAGTCTCCTTGTTGTGGTAGTATTCATATTTATGACCTTGCTTTCTTGTGGTTAGTTGGACCATATTGTTATATCTTTCCCTTAGTTGTAGTGGAAAATGGATGTTTAATTTTTGTGGTCTATGAGGTGTTAATGGAACCAT
This sequence comes from Sequoia sempervirens, assembly GCA_007258455.2. Classification (NCBI taxonomy): domain Eukaryota; kingdom Viridiplantae; phylum Streptophyta; class Pinopsida; order Cupressales; family Cupressaceae; genus Sequoia; species Sequoia sempervirens. Next base: position 40,753 of record VDFB02080726.1, on the reverse strand, counting down.
TGGTTGATATTGACCTAGCTTGCGCACCTTTAGAGATGGGTGTGTTGTGTTTTTGAGGTCTAGACTTGGTGAGAGTTTAGAGGGTTGATCTTGTGATCCATTTTGTTTTTAAGGACTATGTTCTAAGGGTACTATTGACACTTTGTGTCACCCTTATTTTCCCACTACTAATAATCAGTCTAAGATAAGACATAATGAGTCACCATGATGTTTTTTCCTATGGCTATGTGTTTACCTTAATGATCATCAATCCAAAATTGTAAAAAAATTCTAAGGAATTTCAGTGAAGTAGCTATTAGTTGGTTGAAGAAGTTTTCAGTGAGTTTTCTAGTTCGTGAACCTAGCGGTTCACCGAAAATGGATTTAGTTGAAGATGTTCACCAAAGGAAAGAATGGAAATGGTTTGAAGATTGGATATTGATGAAGTCAAACACCTACTTGGTTCACTAACCATCTTGTTCATTGAAGATGGGCTTCACCGATGAAGAGAAGGTCGAGAGGTGCAAATTACTCAAGTTTTTTTGTAAGATAAGAGGGGCATAAAATTGATTAAGTGTTAGAAATTTATGATCTTTCCATTCTATAAAGAAGCCAAATGTGTCCCATATCTCAAATTTGAAGAAGTTATGAGCTAAAATGGCCAAGTTATGTAGTTGAGGACTTTTCTGCCCCAAGTGGATTTGAAGAGATTTTAGGTCCATTTGAACCTTTTCCAAGAACCCACAATTCCTCATGTCAGTTATTTTTCCACGAAGGGAAAATGAGTTATGTTTTCCTGCAATGAGGAAAAAATCACAAAATGGTTAAAATTTTATAAGATGGAAGCCATCTTCCCACATGGTCCAATTGCGGGTAAAAAATATGCAAGTGCATATTGGAAAAATCTTCAAGCACAAGTGGATTTGCAGAATTTTTCAAGTGAACATATTCTTTAAAATTTTAGTTCAGACCAATTTTTGTGGAAGGTTCAAAACAGATGATTTTCTCTATAGGAATGTGAAAGTCCAAAAATCAATTAAGTATGGTTTTGTGGGAAGATGATATCCATCTTCCTACATGGTCTCGATGAGCACCAAAGTCTCGTCAACAAATGGTTTACGAGAGTTTCTATTTGAACAGGTTAAAAGTTAAAGATTTTGATGTTGATATCTTTTATGCATGGGTCGATGGAGTTTAAAATCCTGCAAGTTTAACTTTGTATATTTTTCTACTACAAGTGGATTTGCAAGATTTTCCATCGAAACAAAACATCTTTCAAAGTGTAGATGTCAATAGATTGCAAGAAGTTGGAGGCCAGCCTCCTGCATCCCAATGTCAGTGAATTTCTTGCATTTGGTCCAATCACAAAAATGGCTAAGTGTTTCTTTGTGGGAAGTTGGAGGCCAACTTCCCGCATCTGGATGAAACCATTTTTTGTAAGTGTGGATGAAACTTTCAATTTTCTACATTTACAAGAATTGAGTGGGCAAGTGATTTGCAGGATTTCCCTTAGAACCAAACATCATTCAAAGTGCAGCAACCAGTTGAAGTTTTTCATGGTACGGATGAAGCCCAATTTTTTGCAAGAACCTATTGAGGCCCAAAAAAGATAAGTGTAGTTTTGTGGGAAGATGGAAGCCATCTTTCTGCGATGTTGATGTAGTTCAAAGTTTCACAAGCATATGGTTTATGGGGTTTTCTAAGTGAACTTCCAAATTATCAGTTTTTCGATTTTATGGAAATTTCATGTCTAAGTGGATTTATGAGGTTTTCTTGTTGAACTGGATATCATTCAATGGGTGTGTATGGATGTGTTTCTTCCACGCTATTCAATTGGATGTATGTTTTCCACCAAGGCCGAGGTGATAAAGTGGGTTTATTGCAGCATTTTCTAAGTGAACCCGACCAAGTTAAGGGTGCAATTGCTAGTTGATCTTCCATGATGCCAATTAGGAGTCAAATTTTTAGATACCTAAAAAGTTCTAAGGAAGGAAAGTTGAAGGCCCATGTATGGGCCAGATGGAGGTCAAATTCCTACAACCGATCTGATTGCACCTCCTCGACCCATAGAAACATCAAACTAATCAAAAATTCACCATTAATGCTATGAAAAATTTTCCAACTACTAGATTCATGTGGATGAGATTGAGGATCAGATTTCCATGACTCCCAAAGGAAAAAGTGATGCTTACAATTGCTCTTCAATGATCTACAAATTGAAACCCACCGCACCATGCTTTTGTTATGTCTTGAAATTTCTTTATGTCATCTTAATCATCCATAGGCGCCTCTACAATAGATATCATGGGGGATTTTACACTTTTCCAAGGTGCCATCAATGCTCAACTATACTCACACCATCAAGAATGTCCCTTGTATACAAATCATATTGTGTTAATAGTTGTTTATTTCTCATTGATCATCTTTAGGCAGTTAGGGTTAGGGATTTACAATCTTTTTTACTATACTTCGATATAAAAGCAAATTTTGTATTTTACAAAAGGGTTCTCTTATTTCTTTAAATAGACTTATGAAGATTTTTTTGCATCTTTGTAGCTATAAACAAGGCTTTAGGCTTCTAGATTAATGAAATTTGTCTATTATTGCCCCTCTTTCATTCTATTGTGTTGTGTACATAATACTTTTCTTTCACATATGAATGTACTTTGTTGTTGTATGTATGTATGTTGTGTTGGTATTCATTGCAGGGCTAACTATGAATCAGTTCCTTTCCTTTTAGCTTATGCCAAACCCAACATTCATATGAACTTATAAGAATCAAGTGAAATAAAAGTCTTCAAAGTTTCTTTGAAATTTTATTAATCCTCAATATTGTAAAGGGCAATAACAATCGCTCTAAATATTGGTGCATCACCTTTTTTAGTTTCACCATTCCTTCTTCCTCTTTTCTCTAGCAATCAATAGAGTAGGTCTATGTTTTAGTTTTATATCAAGTGCTTGAGTTGTATCAGTACTTTTGTACCTATTTTAGAGAGGGAACCTACCCTTCATCGGGAGGTTTGGCTTCATTTGCAAGGTCCCACACCTTGAAGCAATTCCCATGTTTCACTGAATGGTTGAATTCATTCATTCAACAAAGGCTATAGTTTAGATTGACAACAATTACCTTATCCTTTTCTTGTGGAAAGATTCCAAAAGTAATCATAATCCTAGTGGGGAAGGATATAATACCCATAAATTTGTTGTGTTGAGATGGTTGCTTTGGTATGAGTTTCTCACTATGTATCAGGGGGTGCATAGGTCATGGTTGTGCATGTTATTTTGAGTGACTATTGGCATTTTAGCTTCACCAATTTTATTAATAGTCATATTTGTGGCTATAGTTTTTTGCATTGAGGTGCATGTTTGGTTATGTGCCAAGTTCCTTCTGAGGACTTGATGTATTTTATTATATATTGTATCTTGAGATGTCTTTATTATTCCTTCTATCATAGAATCATAGGTGTGGTGATTTAATGATTTTAGTATCTAATATTTTAATTGATTATTGTAATTTCATGCTTATATGATATATGTAGCATTGAACCCTGTTAAATTATTTTTTATTTGCTTCAGTTATTATATATATGTGGGGTAGGTACGTTTGATGTGTGAATTAAGTGTGTAGGTATCTATACAAGGCTATTTCTACGTGCCTAAATATGTAGCTCTAGGTTGTTTCCCTAAGGTGGTTATATCGAAGACATCAGTTTAAGCTAATGTGTATGGTTAACACCTATCGCACTCAATTTAAATGTGAGATTATTATCGTTTCCCTTATGGATATAGATCCAAATTAGTGATGATTCCAAACTCCATGTGTTATGGAAAATCTATAATTCCATTATTATGATTGTGGTTGTTTATTTTCCCCATTTGCATATAGTTATATTTCGAAGGTTAAATCATTGTATTTTTAAAAAATGCTTATTGCATTGAGAATCAAGAAAATTGGGGAAAGAAAAGAAAGGGAAATATGTTTATTTAAATGCATTAGAAAGTTTTTAAATTATTGTAAGTTATTAATTGTGTTATAAAATATCATTATTTGGGAAAAATAGTTGAAACATTTAAAGAACCTAGAAATAGATCAAATTGAATTATTTGATTTGTCTTTGGAAAGTGAGAAATTGTTTAGGCATTTTTATTTATTTGTGAAATGAAAACAAGAAACTAGAAAAAAGATAAAATGAAAATAGAAAAAGAAAAAGGCATAAAAGGAAAAAGGTTTAATAATTTATTTTTCATTCTTCTCATTTTGAGCAATTTTTTTGTCTTCCAAACCTTCTCAAAATTACAATTTGGTGCTCAATTGCTTGGCACTAGAATGCTTGGGCTTGGGAATTAGATTGCAAGGAAAAGAATGGAGAGTAGGATTTCTTTACATTTGGATTGCTCAGAAATTGACTGATAAAATAACATTTTGCAAGCTTTAAACTTGAGATAATTCTCCTCACTTACCTATGTTTTGAGTTTCTTCATTAAATGTTTCCATGCTTACCCTTATGGAAGCATATGGCCTCCACTATATTTTTAATTTCATGCATTTTTTATTGAATAAAATTATTATTTTGAAAATATGAAAAATTCAATTTTTAAACCATGATTATGGAAAAAAAATTCAAAAATTAAGAATTGAGAATTTTATTTCAAAAGAGTGATGTTGTTCACCTTTAAAAATGAGTATGTTTAGGTTTTTTAAAATTCAATTTTGAAAATATAAAAATTTTAAGCATTCATCAAGGAGTTTGGAAAATTTTATGATTTTTCCTTTGAAAATTAATTTTAAAAAATTAAAATTGTGAACAAGTGGAATGGAAGAATACAGGTCTCCTTAAAAAAAATTGATTTAAAATCTTTTAAGACCATGTTCAATTGGTTATCGTAATTTTATGAATTGAAATTTGTGCCATGCTCAAATAGTTAATTGAGTCATGAGGAACCTAGGGTTGAGGTATAGGGATAGAAAGGAGTGGCTTCCAGTATTTGATGGAATCCAAAGTGATACTAGCATAGCACTAGCAAGAGTTGTTAATTAAGTGATATCTAAAGAATTTATTGGATATTTAAAATAAACTAGGATATTAATTTTGTGGAACAATTAAAACACTTGTAAAGGATTTATGTGAGCATAAAGTACATGATTCTCTTTAAGATTTGATGGATATTATTGATTGTGTACCCTTGTGAGGCAAGTGGGATGCATACCCAGTTCTACATAGTCATCTCCTTAAGCTACTACGATGATACTCCTTGCCTTTGCCTAGGATTCTCGTCCTTATTATTGTTGGATTAGTATCCAATGTGATGATTTCTCCTTAATCATGTTATTCTATTATTGGATGATTATTACTTGTCGGCGTGTATTCTATCGGTTTTTTTTACTTGTGGTGTTGATAATATGATGGATGTTCATTTTGATTGTTGTGTTTGTGAGCCATACTCCCTTGTATTGTGTTAGTAGTGTGTGTGCTTTCCCAAGTGATTATCTCCTAGCATGGTGGGGTGGACCTGAAGATACTTCATGGTTGGGTGGCACTCAACCATCCTTGGGGATTGAAGGACTTGGATGATTCTTCTTGGAGAATGTGATAGACTTCCATGGTATCTTGAAAATGGTATCTATTATCATTGTAAGTTGTAAATATTGTAAAATGGGTCATTAAGACCATTGTATTAATATTGAATGATATTGTATTTGATTAATTATTGATGTGGGTTATGATCATCCATGTTTATAATGATACCCTATTGTTTGTAATGATTTTGACGTCGATTGGTATTTTTTTGCACCTCATTTTGGAAGGGTGTTAGAATTATTAGAATGTTGATATCATGTTAATTGGTTGTGTTAGCTTTATCTTATTTAATGGTTTAATAATATTTATGGTTATGCTAATTTTAAATCATATTTCCCCCATCTAGGTGGTGAGGATCCTACCTTTGATTTTATCCCATGTAGTCGTTGGTGTCAAATGGGCATAGCGATTTGTAACGAATTCTCCTTTTTGGATAAATGGTTGCTAGTAAAAAAACTTAGATCATATTTGGATTTGGGCTCAAAATAAATTTTTAACATTAAAAAATATTCTATTGGCTTCATTGGATTTTGTTATTTCATCTCCCTAGTTGGGATGTGTGTATGAGGACTCATTGTGGGGTGGTGTCATTTGGGTTATCTTTTTTGTTGAAGGTTAATTAGGGTGTGTCGAGAATATTTTCCTTTGTCCCTCATGTCCTTGGACTTTTTTGGAGTCCCTTGTAGGCCTCCCACCTTACAGGGAGCATCCCCTCGATTGGTTGATGTGTTGTAGATTGGGTGAAGTTGTTCCTCTCGATCTCTTGATTATTTTTTATCATTTTACAGTCCATTTGTGTTGTAATCTTGTTGTGATTCCTATCTTTCCCATGGGCATGAGACCTAGAAATGATAATTTGTTCAATTTTTGGGAAGGACTGTAGCATGAGGTCAAGACTATAATGCAATTTCAGGACTCTAGCACATCTTCTAAACATCTATGTAGTTCCAAGATATCGACATATTTTTGGGACACCTAAATAGGGGTGTGTTAGTGTCCTCCTAGTGCACTAGTGTGTTCCTAACATACTAGTGTCCATTCTAGGTGTTATCGTCCTTTCGCATGTTTGTGTCCTCTATTTCATCAAATAGCAAGTACTTCCAACCATTTTTTGAGGAAAATTTATATACAAAAATTATTCCCCTTGGCCTAGTGAGCCTTCCCATGTCAACACTAGGTTTATAGGTGTCCCTGATTTGAATTTAATTTTTACATTGGGAAGCATTTTATGCACAAAAATAACATTTTATTTCTCTTGTTGTTGGAGGGATTGTACCTCCTAGTAGTGCAACCTCTTGTGGGGGTTTGTCACTTGTTTTTGGGTGTTGTTTGATATATTTTTTAGTGCATTGAAGGTATTTTCCATCCTCTTCCAACTCCTTGTTCAAGAAACTAATGGTTATGTCATCTAGTCAAGATGTGATTGTTAACACTCAATATTGTACCCTTGCTAAGTTGTAAAACTTAGCATATTGGTGAAACATCAGAACTTTTCTAGGCTGTGGGTCACCTAAATGGACAAGAACCTCCAGAGAAGGTTGGTTCCTCTGTACCTCACCTAAAATGGACTAACTACTGCTTACTAATAAAAGGGATAGAAGGAAAGACTTTGAAAATTATAAAAACTAAGCTCCTACTAAGGTGATGCACCAAAACTATGTTTATTCCAGACCTTGGACTGTTGTTTTCTCACACAAGTAATCAATGTTCTAGCTACTTATGCACAATATTATTTTTGACATATTTATGTATAAGTGTTTTATTGAGAGGTCTATGTTTGTTGCAGTTTTAGAAGGAAGAAAATATGTTCTCTTCACAAACTAACATTTGTTTGAACTATGACACAAGCAATAACCTACACAGATATACCTTCCAAGCTTTGAAATGGTAGAAATAAGACATTCTTTTGAGGATTCCAGTAAAAACCATAGAAAATAACATCAATTACTTCATACCCTTAACAAAAACAAAACTTTTGAAGGCCCAAAATGCTAAAATTTTATTGATGAAGAGGTGTTTTACAGCAATGCATAATCTAAAATATGTATTTCTCTTAAAAATGCTTTGAAAAAGAGTGTACAATGTGTTATTTTCAATGAAAATATTGAAAAAAATGAGTTACAATATGAATTAGACCAAAAAGAAACTTTGAGACAACTTTACAATGCATTTTTCAAAATGAAAAGAACTAAAGAAAAATGAATGAAGGCTTTCTTTTTGTCCACCCTACACTAGAGAGAATGTAGGACAACATCCAATGACAATTTAATCACCCCCTTATGACTTGTTGACTCTCCCTTGTACTTTGGACACTTGAAGCTGTCTTCAAACTACCTTCATCAAGTTTTGACAGCTAAAAGCTCCCTGGTGGCGTTGGAGAAGGGAAGTGTTGACCTTGTAAAAAGCTTTTTGTTTCACATTGCTGCCATAAGACCCCTATATTTTTTCCAACTATCCCTATATATGCTCATTGACGCATCCAAATGCTTGTAGTTGTCCAATTCTTGTTCAAACTACCTTCTAGATACTCTCAACCTATTGTCCAATTCAACAAATTGCTCCTATATCCTTTCAACTTCCATCAACATGCCACTAACTCATTCAAACTACCAACTCTAACCTCCCTTGCATACTGATAGGGCATGTGCAATGAGTTTTATATGGTTAAGACTCTTTGGAAAATGTAGGAGAAGCTTTAGGGGCAATTGTTGTCAGTTATTTCATTCATTTATGTCCTCTTTTTACCTTCATTCTTTTGTCATTATCTTAAACATTGTCCCTTAATAATTAATGAATGCTAAAACCACTGCTCTCTTTTTGAAGTCACTATTGTCATGTCTCTAAGTGACTGTCATCCCTATCAAATTGTCATGACATTTCTTTCTTCCAAGCTCTATCCTATAGGTCACAGCTCCATAAAGCTTACCATGAAGGAGGTTGTCAAAACTTAAGATAAATTTGTCACCTTCTCAGATGATTATGAGTTAGTAAATGAAATCTCAAGAAGCACAAGGCTACCCTACAAGTGTTGGACAATGTTAATTATCTTCTTTTCCATTCAAAAACCATGTCAATGTAAATTTCAATTACAAGTATCTCTATTATCTACAATGCTAATATTTTCACCATGAAACTGTAATGATTATATCAATCAATCTTTAGATTGTCTCATCATGACTTCCTTTTGAACCACCCTCTTATCCTCCATCATGATCTACTAAAAAAAATTAGAACTCTACATCCTTATCATGACCATGGTTGTAGGTTATTAGCATTGTCCTCCATAGCACTATCTTCACATGAAAACCTCATTTTTTCCTTATGGGACTGTCACCTATCACTTCTTTTCAACATCATCCATTGTCATTGAAACTATCTTTTAGAATCATCACATAGCATGATAACCTTTATTGACTTTCACAGCATTTTGGTCTTTCATTCTTTTCACTATTTATGATAGTGTGTTCATCCTCATGACTATCTCATTCATGTAAATAATATAATTATGTTCCTCTTTGATTTATGTACTTCGTAGCAGACCTTGCACGCTACCCTCTAATTTTAAATGTGCATATTATACGAAAATATTCATTCACTGAATAGACTTTAATGACTGTATGTCCTATATAAATTTCCATGCACTCCTACTCCTCATAATGATTTTGAAGTCTTGATTCACCATTCTTTGAATTGGAATCATAAATTGATCCATCCAATTTGAGACATCATACTACTTGCTTAACATTTCTTCTTCTTCTAGCTGAGGGGAATCAACATCTAGAAGGAAGTCTAGAAATTAAACATTTGGTGCATATTTACTACTATCCTTAAGAGCTTTGGACTCAACCTTATCCAAACCTTTCTTTGAGTTCTAGTCTTTGTCCACTATCATGACACTAAACCCCTCAAATATTATCATGTGAATATGATTATTGATTGTCCTTTTAAGGTCATAACATGTGTTTTTCATACAAGTTCAACATTCAAATAGCTGGACTATGCATAAAATTTTCTTTTTACCTCTTGAGACATTGTCCCCTGAAGTCTTTACCTTAGACTGTATTTATACTTCTATGGTGACTAGCTCTTATGCTTTCCTCAAGATTGTCATCTAGGGCATGATTTTCACTGTCTCAGTGCTTACTATACCTTTTTTCCCGCATCCAATTGTCAATCATGGCATCTTGATCTCCTTTGTTGCTTTTTCCTCTTGATAAACAACTACCCCTTAATGCACAAGGATAATGATATTGAAGAAGTCACTCTTTATATACATTCTTATCACTTTCCTTTTCCATGGGATTTATCTTCTATTTGTCTTCTTCATAGTGATCAATTTCCCATCTCAGGCTCTTTGTTGACCATTCATTTTGTTGCTTATAGTGGTTGCTCACTTTCTACTAACTATGAACTATGTTACAAGTGAAAACCTTGTTAACTATTGATTTTATTTTTTCTTTGATAGGTCTAGCACTGACTCGGTGGCTATCTTAATTCAATCATACTGCCCTCTATTATGGATGCCACTATCTCATCACTCATTCAATCCATGACTTTTTTCAATGCATCTTTGTGTTATCATTTGTGTCTTTGGTAGCCATCAATTTATTTACTTCAATCTTTGTTCCTGACCAAAACTCCTCTTGGTTGTTGCTCCAACAATTGATAGTATAAATTCACCTATAAAAGACTCGGAAAGGCATCTCCAACATTAAATCATTCATTTGTATAAAACTAAGGCTTGTTACTAATGACTGTAGTTGATTTCCTATCCCCTTGAAATGAATGTGAAAACTCATACTGACAGTTCGATAGATATTAATGACAAAGACCTATTCTTACTCAAGACAAGGGTTTAAGGATTTTATTTTGTAACTAAGGGTTAATTTTAAGTTTAGATTAGATGTTAGCAAATCAATATAAATCACAAAACCCAAAGCAATTACAAAACACAATGGAAGTAAATGAAAGAATGATTATACCAGCTAACCGCCGAGACCTCCATGCTTCACTTTTGTAACACCTTCTAACTTGTTGGTTGACGTATTGCCCTCAAATTCAACGTGCGAGCAATCTGGAAATAAAAGTCTAGGTCTTACACCAAGCTTTGAAGGATTTGATCAAAGTCCAATGTCTATGCCTAAATGAAATAAGATGACAAATGTTGCAATGTCTGTAGAATCTATGTGCCTCTAATGTGTAATCCAAAAATGAGAGGAAAATGGCATTTTATAGAAAAATCCATTTTGAACGGACAGATGAGATTGACTTTTGACAGAGACCTAAAATCAGAGGCCCGGATTAAATCTGATAATCCCTAATTAGGTTTAGGGAAAAGTCATTAATCGAGCAGTCGAGATGTCATCCAAGAAGATCGAATCAACGGTGGAGAATAAATGAGGAAATTAATTCAAAAATAAAGATTTTTGAAAATGAAGAAGATAAAGACTGAATTGAAGATCCGATTTGGAAAAATCAAGAATCGACCCGATTACTTGATTTTTGGAGGAAAGTTACCATTTTGAATTAAATTAATTCAAAATATGGATTTTGTGAAATAATAAATAATCAATTTTCAGATTATTTACCAAAATGGACTGTCAGTTAAGAATGTGATGACATTTTAAATAATTTCATTTATTTAAAATGAGAGGAATATCAATTTTGGTAATTAAATAATTAAATTTAATTATTTAATTTAGCAAATAAGACTAATAATTAAATTAATTAATTCATTCATTTAATTATGACAGTTAGTGACATATTAAATAAATAAATAAAACTTATTTATTTAATAATCGAAGAAAACTGAAGAAGGGTAATTAAATAAATTTATAAATTTATTTAATTAGGAAACTTTAATAATGACATATTTAATAAATAAATAAAGATTTATTTATTTAATAATCATGAAGAATAAAAGGACATGAATTAATTAAATAATTATGAATTATTTAATCAATAGTCGAATGTGGACCAAAGACATAATTAAATGTCATAATTATACTAGGATGAAAGTGGTAAAAATGAAGCTTGCAGGCCTAGGTCATTTTAGGTGTCTACATTTTTCCCCTCTTTGTCATAATGACGCTTGTCACGTTGTGACAAATAAAATAAGTCAAAGCCATGCCCCAGTGAAGGTATAGAGTATCAATGCCCCCTCGGGAAATTTTTCAAATTTTGGGTCGGCAGCAGAAAAAATTGTAAAGGGTCCTGATAAGTCAATTTGATGACTAGAAAAATAATGGCGCAGTCGGTTTTTGATTCTGACATGTTTAGGCAGCCAACAAGGTGGTCAAAGTTGGTCAAATGAGCCTCCAGTAATAACCCAGTTGACAAATGTCATTTTGACTTTATAAATAGGTTGACAAAGGGGTAAAAGTCAATTCATTCTTACTATTCACTTTGTGAATTTCGAGAGCTTAGAGTGAAAATGATAGCAGCGAGGATGGTGATTCCAGTGACAGAGCATCGCGGCGAGATCATGCAAAATTTTAGGCGGCTAGAGGGCTCAGAGCCAGTGGTATGTACCCCTATCCTCCTTTGTAATTTTTTTCATTTTGTGTGCCAAAACTAGGTTTCTAGGACAAACAACAAATGCGTCGCGACGCATATGCGTTCGCGTAAGCCACATTCGCCTTCGCATTCAACGCATTTGAAGTGTCGCGACAGAAGTGCAAGTATAATTTAGGTTAGGCTAGGGATTTGCAACGCATTTGACAAAAACTGCGATGCATTCGCCTTTTTAAGCCGCATTTCAAAGTTAGAATGTCGCAATCGCCATTTTGTGATGCATATGCTCGTTTAAGCCACGCAATCGCGTTTTTGAGACACATTTGCTTGTTTGCGACGCAAGTGTCAAATTTCATGACACAATTGCTTGGATGCAATGCATTTGAGCAATCAAGCGACACAATTGCCATGTTGGGATGCATTTGAAGTATGAAATGATGCATTCGATGTTTTGTGACGCAATTGAAGTCAACGCGATGTATTTGACTTTTGCTTTGACTAGGGTTGATTTTGATACTTGTGAAACTTTGAATGTTTTTCATGATACTGACAGTTGTCTAGAAAGTACTGATGCGTTGTTCGACTTTGTGCAGAGGTAGCTTGCCCCAATTTACACATGAGAGAGTAGACCGACGACATTCCGATTTGCTGACCAGCTGACTCTGAGGGAGCGATGATGACTGATGCGGCTAGGTCTGTTCTATGTCACCTATATGCCTGCCATTCATGCGAATAGGGGACTATTAACTGTGTTGTGCGAGCGCTAGCATTCAAAGACATGCTCTTTCCATCTGCCGACGGGTGAGGCGACCATCACCCTTGAGAATGTCTACTGCATCCTACGAGTGTCGATCTGAGGAGAGCGGATCGTTTATGACCCTAGCCATGGTGAGCAGACCTTCCAAACATACTACCGAGATGATGGTGCAGGACTTGGCATCCAGGGATACGAGATCCGATGGGAGTTCATGGCGGAGCACTATGCTCATTTTGATGCATTCCTGGCGACTTTGATTGGCAGTATTTTGATTCCTGACCGTCGTGGGCATGGGTTTCCTATTGGTTGGGAAGACGTCCTCGTTGGGATGAGGCAGGACAGGATAGTGTATTCCTAGGGCCCGTGTTTATTGGGTACCTTCTACCATCAGCTGCATGAGGTTGTGTACAGACAAGTAGAGAGTATCTCATGCGGGGCCACACTGATGATGATTTGGGTCTGGGAGCACATAGCCATATTTCAACCTCCCATTCAGAGACCGCAGTTGGCCAAGGGGATGCCTTATGCATACTATTATGCCGGTGTGCTACAGCAGACGCGGATGGGTGAGACCGGTTGGTGGTGTCACAGGATTGATACCATGGTGGCGTTTATCTGGAGGCCATACAGAGATTTCCAGCAGTGGGATGACAAGGTGGATCATCTTATCCTTTGTAGACAATACCGATATTTGATTGGCAGGACCATGCAGAGCCATCTTATTATCGAGATGTATCTGTCGTGGCGTGTCTTGCGACAGTTCAGAGAGCAATAGGGTGTACCTGCAGGGATAGCTGAGTATGCACGGTCTTCTAGAGAGTATGCCTGGGGCCCAGCCATACCAATAGCCTTCATAGAGCAGCAGATTGATGGGCTAGGAGCCCAGCCATGGGGATGGAGAGGTGGGATTGCAGATCCTGGTACTACAACAGACTATGACCTATGGTGGGAGGCACATAGATCAGTGCCATTGATAGATCCTGATGGGCCAGCACCTGTGGACAGACGATCAGTGATACCTCATGTGTCGAAAGCCAGGCGAGGAGGCAAGGATGGTGATAAGACGGGGGAGAGATGGATGAGACAGAGGCAGGGGGAGAGATGGAGGCTGAGAGAGGCAGGGATGGAGGCTCAGGGTGGAGATGACGGAGATGATGGGGATGATGGGGGAGACGGTGGAGGAGAGATGGTCAGAGAGAGGGTGCGATGGCGAGGGTAGCAGATGGAGGTGGAGGAAGGAGGCGGAGGAGGATGTAGGCCAGGATGGTGGAGGGCGAGGAGGAGACACCTTCCAATTCAGCGTTGCCCCCTGATGCCATGACAGACCAGAGAGTGGTAGATCTTCAAAGGAGATTGGATGAGAGTGTTGCACAGGTCCGATCACTACAGTTAGCACTAGAGGTGGCCCGGGTAGAGTGGGATCAGGCAATGATCCGCCAGTAGGACTCAGCTCAGTGGTGTGTTGAGTTTGTCGCATTATGTACAGGGCCTGCAGGGGATATTGCTTGAGAGTTGGTGAGGGTGAGTACGATGCTAGGACAGTATAGGAATTTATATGAGAAGGAGGTTCCTCCTGAGCGATGAGATCTGACACTGTCACGGTCACAGACGAGGACAGGCAGTGGCCATCGATCAGGGGGTGCTAGTGGCAGCAGGAGTCAGACGAGTGCAGGAGAATCTACCTCCTCAGGGCACACATCAGGGCATAGGTCCCATCATTCACGCAGGCATGCCTTGAGTCATCACTCAAGCCACAGTCATGGGTCTACTAGTTCAATGTAGAGGCAGCCACTAGTGGTGGATCCATCAACATCACAGAGTCAGGCAACAGTGACATCACAGGTGTCCATTACCATGGAGATGATGCCCTCAGTGTCAGTTCCATTGGTTACATAGGCAGAGACTGCTACAGGTCCGCCCATCATTTCAGTTCCAGTCATAGAGCTCCAGCCACCACACTCTTTGCCACGAGGGGATGATGAGAGTCTACCCTAGGGGCATGTTTGTTTTTAGGACACATTATGTATAGACTATTGAGCCTGCGAGCTCCATTTTTGGGATATCTCTTGACTTTATCCTGTGACATTGTACATTTTTTAGATGATATTATATGATGATGTAGTTTTGATGCGGCCTTCATGTGTGTTATGTGACATTCTTTGATTTATGCATTATGATATATGTGATGTATGATGTTGATTTATGATGTATCATGTATGTCCTATAATGCTTACTTATGATTATGATGCCATGATGATGCCATGCTTACTTATATGAGATGATGATGATAATGATATGCATAATATATTTATTAAATGGATGCAATGTTGATGATTATGTTAATGCAATTTTTTTGATTATGTATATGATTTAATGCTATGGATGATGTATGTATGGACCTAATGCTATGTTTATATGATCATGTATGCACTTATGTTTTTGGATGTCATAGGATATCATCGTGAGATGGATGAGAGAAGATGACCAGACTGACGAGAGAAGATGACCAGACCGATGAGAGAAGGTGACCAGACCGATGAGAGATGCATGTTAGTTCCTAGACCAAATCCTTCAAAGCTTTACCATAGGACTTTAATATTTATTTCTCTTAATCATCATTGGAAAAATTGTTGTAATGGCCAACAAACACCATGATATGACATAGATCAAGGTGTGCAAGGTCATACCATCATAGAAGACAAGTAGTCACAGACAAGGATGATCATGATTCAAACTAAGAGCGTGATTTCCCCAGTGTTTTTGTCATAATCAACCACAAGCAGAAAAAGACAAAGGCCAATCATGAAACGTTGTTGCTTCTCTACATCCTATTTCCAAGACATCCTTGAGAAACTAGGAATATGATCGCCAAGTGATAAAAATAGAGCCCTTATCATGATACATCACTATTTTTCTAAATCCCAGAATTAGGACCTCGCTGAGAAACTAGTATTCATGTGTGTCAATCGTCATGATACGTCGTTGCTTCTCTAAATCCTATTATTGGGATCTCGCTGAAAAACTAATAACATGATAAGAAGCCAAAAGACAAGTGTCAAGTGTTTTCCAAGTGCATCTGGATATCCATTGTTCTAATGTCAAGATGTCAGGTTTGATAATGATGATATGCTAGAGTGTCAAAGCTTTGATGATGCTCAGATGACAAATGTCAAAAATTGCAGAATTCAGGAAGGACACATCCTAAATAATGTTGATGTCAAGAGGATTGATCCCTAAATGTCAAAAGGGATCCCTCAAAATTCCATGTGATAGTGAAGATGATGATGCCTAGGAAGGACACATCCTAAGGCATAAATGATAGGGTTTGTTCTTCAGAAGGACACATCTGAAGAATATTGATGTCAAGAGGAGTGATCCTTATATGTCAGGAGGATCCCTCAAAAATGTCGAATGACAATGAAAATTCCTAGGAAGGACACATCCTAAGGCATGAATGACAGAGGTTACCTTTCAGAAGGACACATCTGAAGGCTAACCAAGAGTTGACAGTTTGACAGGTTATGATGATTTAACTTGCTTTGACCGAGTTTGACTTGTTTTGACCATATGTCAATATCTTGGACATGCTAATGCGATTGTCATATTGAAATAAATGATTTCCATAATTTGCTTTGTGAGATTTATCTGTTTGGGAATGATTTTCTTTGTCTTGAAGACCTTTTGACGTGTGTGCCAATGTGATGCCATGAACCCTAATGGACTGACCTAGTGCGGCCTCGAGGGCTCATCGACAGATGGCCTTTCCTACGTCATGCACTCAAAGACCTCATAATTCGACACGACCAATGACTTTGTATTGATGACCAAAGATTGTGCCATGATTTTATTTTGACAAACCTAAGAGGACTGACCTAATGTCTCGGGGACTCAAAAATGAGTCTTTCCTACATAGCAAATGCACAAAGACAACATAGTTCGGACGAATGACAAAGACTAATTGATTGACATGACAGACTTGACAAGGAATGGCTTTGCTTTTGTGTTTTCGAGATAGTTTGACATTTGTTGTGGTTTTCTTTAGGACATTTTTCAATTTTTAGGTCTTTCTTCAGGACATTTTGCGATGTTTTTGGTCTTTTTCCAGGACTTTTTGTGATGTTTTTCTCTTTTTTCAAGACCTTTTGTGATGTTTTTGGTCTTTTTTATAGGACTTTTTCTAATGTTTTTGGTCTTTTTTCAGGACTTTTTGTGATGTTTTTGGTATTTTTCCAGGACTTTTTTCCAATTTCCGAAACCATGTGTGACATCCACTACAGTTGCATGATAAACATTTTGCCCCCAGTCAGGTCCAAGACTTAGCCAATTTTAAGGGACATGAAAGGGATGTTGATGGTGTACTAGATGGACAGTCGTCAGGACTTGATGTCAACTGTTTATCAACCATAAAAGGAAGGGTATAATGTCATGTCGATTGGCGTGATAATGGCATGAGATGTCTTTCATCCTAGGCCAAGGCAGACAAAGTGACACTAGATGGAAGAGCAATGATTGATTACGCATGGCACCTATTTGCCAGGTTTTCACCATGGTACTTATCCAAAGTGCCTATTTGCGAGTTTTTCACTATTGGATGAATCATTTTTCTCTTTACTATTTTTTCATTTTTCTTATTTTTTTGGTGTTGCCAAGATGCCTATTTTCCAGGTTTTCATCAAGGCAATGATTTTTTTATCATTTTTCATTTTATTTTTTTGTATTTTACGGTCTTCAGCTCGATCTCCTAATGCTATGTGTAGAACCTTCAGAGATGTAAACTATTGATAGGCTCTGTCAGTTGTTCCCCATCTGGAGTTTCCAGCTGATAGGCTCCAGAACCAAAAGAAGATATGATGATGTAGGGACCCAACCAGTTTGGTTCAAACTTTCCTAGCTTTTCTCTGTCAGCCTGGTTCTTGGGGTTTTGCATGAGAACTAAGTCGCCAATTTCAAATTTCCTGACCATAACCTTCTTGTTGTAACTGCGACAGAGATGGTTCTAATATGCTTGTAGATGGTTCAAGGAATTTTTCCCTCTTTCCTCTAGCATCTCCAGCTCATGCAAGCGTGATTTTCTATACTCCTCTTCATCAGTTAAACCCTTCAGGGAGACTAGTAACGAAGGAATTTCAACCTCAATGGGAAAGATGGCCTCAGTGCCAAAGACCAGGGAAAATGGAGTGGCTCTTGTAGGCCTACGAACGCAAGTGTGGTAAGCCCACAGAGCAGGGTTGAGTTGTATATGCTAGTCATGGCCAGCATCATTGACAGTCTTTTTGAGGATTTTAACAATGGTTTTATTTGACACCTCAGCTTGACCATTTCCTTGTGGGTAATATGGAGATGAAAAATGATATTGGATATGGAATCGCTCACATAACTCACAAACGTCTTGGTTTTTAAACGGACATCTGTTGTCAGTGATGATGGATTTCGGAAGGCCATACCGAAAAATGTAGTTAAGGATGAACTTGGATATTTTTTTGTCGGTTATGTATATCAGCAGGATGGCTTCAATCCACTTCGTAAAATACTCAGTGGCAGTGATGATGAATTTGTGTCCATTGGACGAGGTCAGATGTATCTTACCCCCATTGAGCGAAGGGCCAAGGAGAGGTGATCGGCCGAAGTTCCTGTGCTAGAGCATGGATCAAATTACTGTGTATTTGGCATTTGCGATAAGTCCTGACATATTCTATTGCATCCTTTTCAACAGTCGGCCAATAGTACCCAAGTCTCGTTACTTTCTTAGCTAGAGTAGGACCACTCGAATGAGACCTGCATATACCATCATGTACTTCACGTAAGGTTGTACATGCTTCATTGGTGTCGATACATCTAAGTAGGGTGTCATCAAAGCTACGGCGGTAAAGGGTGTCACTGACGATGGCATACATTGCAGCTTTTTGGATAAAGGACTTCCTCTGGTTATTGGGCAGGTTAGGTGGAAGGATTTGAGACTTAAGGTAGTCATAGATATCCTGGTACCAGGGAGAGTCGGGACCAACAAGTTCGTAGACCATCTCTGACTTCGAAATGTCATAGGCAAGGACCAGCAATTGCTCTATTAGGAATTCCAGCTAAGGCAGATTGCTTGGTATGTCAAGGAGAGAGCCTATTGTAGCCATGGCATCCGCCTCTTTGTTTTGTGCTCTCGGAACTTGTTCAAAAGTTACCATATGAAAGTACATTTGGAAACTGTCAACCATCCGTTTGTAGGGCATCAGCTTCTCATCTTTTGTGTCATAGTCATCATTAACCTGGTTGATGACGAGTTGAGAATCCCCATAGACATGTAGTGCTTTGATTTTCCACTTTATTGCCATTCTTAGTCATGTAACTAGTGCCTCATATTCTGCTGCATTGTTTGTGCATGGGAAGGAAATGCAGAAAGACTTAGGAATGGAGTCTCCTTGAGGGGTGATGAATAGGATTCCTACCCCCGAGCCATGATTTGTGTGTGATCTGTCAAAGTAGAGTCGCCAAGGTGCCTTAGGTTCCGTATGGAATATCGACTCATCTGGAAAATCTGCCACTAATGGGTGATCACTTTACAAAGGTGCGTCTGCCAATTGGTCTGCAATGACTTGTCCTTTTATTTCCTTTCTTTCTACATATTGAATGTCATATTCGTTCAGAATCATGACCCATTTTTCCAGACGTCCTGTTAATGCTGTCCGACTTAACAAATATTTGAGGGGGTCAATCTTTTCTACTAGTTGTGTCTAATGGCTTAACATATAATGTCTTAGCTTATGTGCGGAAAAGACCACAGCTAGGCAAGCTCGTTCAATTGGTGTGTAGTTCAGTTCATACCCGACCAATGTCCGACTGATGTAATATATAGCTCTTTCTTTTTCTTCTTGGTTTTTCTGTGCTAGTAATGCCCCCAGTGTTGAACTAGTTGTCGAGATGTATAGGATCAATGGCTTTCCATGAATGGGAGGCATGAGGACTGGCGTTGATAGTAGGTAATCTTTGATTTGCTCAAAGGATTCTTGACATTTATCTGTCCACACAAAGGGGATGCCCTTGCGCAATAAATATTGAAATGGGTGACACTTGTCAGCCAATTGGGCTATGAAGCACCGAATAGATTGTACCCTACCTTATAAAGTTCTGAGTTCACTGATTCCTCTGGGCGGAGGCATGTCTATGATGGCTTTGACTTTTGTTGGATTGACCTCAATGCCTCTTCGAGAAACTATGTATCTGAAGAGTTTACCCGATGTGACACCGAAGACACATTTCTTAGGATTTAGCCAGACTTTGTACTCTTCCAGTCTCTTGAAAATTGTGTCTAAAACCCTGAGATGATCTTTCCTAGTTACTAATTTGGCCAATAGGTCATCTACATAATCTTCCATTATTTTATGCATCATGTCATGGAATATTGTGGCCATAGCTCTTTGATATGTGGCACCTGCATTTTTGAGACCAAATGGCATGACATTCCAACAGTATGTACCCCATGGGCAAGTAAATGCCATTTTGTGTTAGTCTTCGAGGGCAATACGAATCTGATTATAGCCGGAGAAACCATCCATGAGGGACAGCATCTCATATCTTGTTGTAAGGTCAACTATAATATCAATATTTGGTAAAGGAAAATCATTTTTTGGGCATGCCTTATTTAGGTCTCTAAAATGCATACAGACGCGGATCAGCCCATTTGGCTTTGTTACTGGTACCAAGTTAGATATCCATTCAACATAGTCAATAGACCGTATGAATCCAACGTCTAGTAGTTTCTTCAACTCAGCCTTGACCAATGTAACTAAGGGTTAATTTTAAGTTTAGATTAGATGTTAGCAAATCAATATAAATCACGAAACCCAAAGCAATTACAAAACACAATGGAAGTAAACGAAAGAATGATTATACCAGCTAACCGCCAAGACCTCCATGCTTCACTTTTGTAACACCTTCTAACTTGTTGGTTGACGTATTGCCCTCAGATTCGACGTGCGAGCAATCTGGAAATAAAAGTCTAGGTCCTACACCAAGCTTTGAAGGATTTGATCAAAGTCCAATGTCTATGCCTAAATGCCTATGCCTAAATGAAATAAGATGACAAATGTTGCAATGTCTATAGAATCTATGTGCATCTAATGTGTAATCCAAAAATGAGAGGAAAATGGCATTTTATAGAAAATGCCATTTTGAACATGACAGAGTCAGAGGCCCAGAGGGTTAGGGAAAAGATTAATCGAGCAATCGAGATGATCCTGAATCGACAGTGGAATGAGGATTTGGAAAAATCAAGAATCTGCCTGATTACTTGATTTTTGGAGGAAAGTTACCATTTTGAATTAAATTAATTCAAAATATGGATTTTGTGAAATAATAAATAATCAATTTTTAAATTATTTACCAAAATGGACTGTCAGTTAAGAATGTGATGACATTTTAAATAATTTCATTTATTTAAAATGAGAGGAATATCAATTTTGGTAATTAAATAATTAAATTTAATTATTTAATTTAGCAAATAATACTAATAATTAAAATAATTCATTAATTCATTTAATTATGACAGTTAGTGACATATTAAATAAATAAATAAAACTTATTTATTTAATAATCAGGAAGAAACGACTGAAGAAGGGTAATTAAATAAATTTAGAAATTTATTTAATTAGGGGAAGACTTAGATAATTAATGACGTATTTAATAAATAAATAAGATTTATTTATTTAATAATCATGAAGAATAAAAGGACATGAATTATGAATTATTTAATCAATAGTCGAATGTGGACCAAAGACATAATTAAATGTCATAATTATGCTAGGACAAAAGTGGTAAAAATGAAGTTTGCAGGCCTAGGTCATTTTTAGGTGTCTACATATTTGTATGATAATGACCCCATTGGTAAATTTAAAATCTTAGTAACAAAGCACCCCCTATCAAGGCTCTGCGACTGTGGTAAAGTGGTGAATGCATGCTTAAACAAAACTTGGAAAACAATGACACCCACGATCTGGTAGAACTTTTAAACCCTTCCTTAACTCATCATAAATAATTTTCCACGTGCAACTCCCAATAGTCCATGTGTTTAAAGCTCGGGGATTGAAAATAAATTCAAACCACATTGCATACCTGACAATCTTGCAGCTGAGTGTTTAAAGTAGAAGAGAATCCACGTTTTCCTCCAGAAATGGTGCATTGCAATAACCCTGGCTACCACATTAACTTGTTGAAGTTGTTATGAGGAACCCTAAAGATGCTCTCGACTCTAAAAGATTGACTCGTTCTATTGAAACCCAAACTCCCAAATAAACCTCCCTCTAAAATCTCATGCACGTAGTTCTAAGAGTATTAAAGTCATTCAACATTTGACAATAGCAAACCCCTTGACAAATTCAAGGGACTAAAAAACTAGGAATCATTTTCAAATATGAATATATGTCATTCCCTTGATGACGAACAAAACATACTAGTAAATTTGTTTTTTCCAAAAAAAACTTAATCCATTTTAAACTCCTAAAACATGCCTACAACGTTTTAAAGGTAACATAATCAATTTGTTTAAAGGTTATTTTAATCAAAGGAGTAAAATAGACTAACAGTGATATTTCATAATTGCTCCACCATTTTTATAGGTTTCCTTTGGTGTTGTGAGCACTCATAAGTATGTTTTAGTGTGGATTCAAGGTTGATGGTTCTCCCATCCTACCCTTGTGTTGTGTTTTCCAAAGAGTTTGATCATGGGTTAGTGCCTGGTCATTATTTGGGTGTCATTCCACCCTCCCATAAGTTCATCATGGTGGTTTCATTCCATTATTGCTAAGTCTTTTGCTAGTGCCACCTTGCTAATAGAAATGGTGAATTTGTTTTCATTGCTAGTTTCCAAGATGAAGGGTCCTCCCCTTACCTATAGAACCTCACCACAAACACACAGAAAGAGCAACCAGATGCAAGAAGAGAACAAATATTGTATTTATTACGGGAAGAGGTTACAGAGTACATGCCATCCTATGGGTTGCTTATTACATGCATCTGTCGATTTGCAAATCTGAGTTCACCTCTTTGTTCTACACTGTAAGATATTCTAACACTTCCAGCCTCTACCTAGGTGTTTGTATTCCTTCAACATTTATATCTCCATCTAGTTCTGTAGGTCGGCCTTGAAATTCCCCATACCTCATGTCATAGTTTTTATTATCATCCAATCAGCATTCAAAACCACCAAGCCATTATCTCATTATCAGTAGCTTCACCAAGTCGGCCAATGAATAGATATTCCACAACAACGATGTGGAATGCATCCAATATCGCTTCACCAGGTGTCGTGACTGAACTCGCCTTCCACCGCCATTGATCATTCATTTCTCACCATCAGAATGTCACCAAGACCCCGGCTCATCTCCCTCTAAACCACATGTGTCACATTGATAAAGCTCTTGTCGGAATGTCAAACAAACTTTGGAAGATCTCATGTTGAACCACGTATGTCTCCCCAACATCGCCACCACCACACCATCGAAGAGACATTCCTTTTCGAAGAGACTCAGAAGTATCTCCTATCAAAACCATAAAGTCACCCTAACGCAACAAACAACAAAGTGCATAGTTCAATAGGATGTCGAAGAGACATTCACGAATGTCTCACCAACCAGTATGACTCTTGCCAACATTTCTTCACTTCACACCAACAAGATGTTGAAGAGACTTCTGCAAATATCTCACTGACTAGCCTGCCTCTCGCCGACATATCCCTACCACATCCTTATCATGACTGTCGGCCATTAGAATGTCGAAGAGACATGGAACAAAGTCTCGCCGACGACCATCAGTCAAGTCAATAAGCCAAATAGACTGAACGTCAAAAGAACATAAGGTGTAAACCTCATATCTATAACCCGATGTCGATCACACACAAAATTTTCAAGCCCTTATTGGAATTAAAATAACCAGATCGATGCAAGATTGCTTTTCTCCCTGGATTCTCCTGCATCAAACACTTGAGGTAATTTGAAAAGTGACTCTGTCACTTCTAGGGAGTTAGAGGAAAACCAAGACAACTAACCTCCAACTCGGACAACCACGTTGAATATTCAACCAGCATTCCATTCCACTTCTCTAGGTATTCATTGTACTACCTATTCCTAGTGCTTCTTCCCACACGACTATCCAAGATCTCTTCAATTTCTTCCTTTTCTATTGTTGTTGTTGGAACACTTTGTTGTGCCTCTACCAACTCGTCATCCTTATCTCCTTCATGATACTCTGTTAGATCTGAAATGTTAAATATAGGTGAGACATGAATCCCACTTGGAAAATAAACCTTGTACACATTCCCTGAGTCATGTTTCTTCAAAATCTTACACAATTCAAACTTCTTCATCTTCAACTTATTGTATGTACCAACTGGGAATCTTTCCTTTCCCAAATGAACCATGACTTTATCCCCGATAGAAAACTCCTTATGCCTTCTTTTCTAATCTACCTTCACCTTGTACTATGTATTCATCTTATTAATATGCTCCTTAACTTCTTCATGCACATTATTTATATGTTTAGTAAAATCCTCAGCTTCAGCACTACATTTTCCTTCCTTATCCATCTTCCTCAATTCAGTAGTAGTTCTCAGAATTTTCATGTATACAATATGGAATGGTGATCTACTAGTGCTCCTATTAATAGAATTATTGTAAGAAATTTTTTCCTAGGGTAAAATCAAATCCCATCCCTTGGGTCTATCTCCTACAAAGCATCTTAGCAAGCTACCCAAACTCCTATTCACTACCTTCATTTTTCCATCTGTCTGCGAATGATGTGTTGAGGTAAACTTCAAGTCAGTTTTTAACTTCTTCCACAAAGTCCTCCAGAAATAACCAATGAACTTGGTATCTCAGTCTAAAACTATGCTCTTGGGTAGACCATGTAGTCTTACCACCTCGAAGAATAATTCTACAACATGAACAACATCACTGGTCTTATGACATGGAATGAAGTGTACCATCTTTAAGAATTTATCCACCACCACAAATATGAAGTCATGACCACACTACATCCTTCGCAAACCAAGAACAAATTCCATGTTGATATCTTTCTAGTATAGGTAACGGCTGGTATAACCCCATATTCTGACTTGCTCCTTTCACCTTTTGACATATTCTACAGTTATGTACATACTTCTTCATGTCTTTCTACAATTGTGGCCAATAATAATGTTCACCAACAATGGAAATGGTCTTATCCCAACCAAAGTGTCCTACCAATCTGCCACTGTGCTTCTCTTTGATCAAATTCTCTCTCATGGAAATTTTGGGAATGCACAACCGATTGCTTCTAAATAGCATACCATCTTGGGTTGTAAAATCCAACCATCTCATCCTATCCAATGTGACAGGCTCCATGCAAGCTTTTCAAGCCTCTACAAAATCACAGTCTTTTGGATACAGAATTTTGAGTTCATTGAACCCAACTACTTCAACTTGCAATTTTGTTAACAAACCTTTCCTTCTACTCAAGGCGTCTACAACTTTATTCAACCTTTTGCTCCTATGCTTTAACACAAATGTATAACTTTGTAGAAATTCCACCCACTTCAAATGCCTTTGGTTTAGTTTTCTTTGACTATTCAAATACTATAAATCCTAATGATCAATATACAAAACAAATTCTTTTGGAAACAAATAATGTCTCCACTTTTTCAAAACCTAAACTATGGCGTAGAATTCCTTATCATAAACAAAAAATTTCTTCTTTGCATCATTCAATTTCTCGCTAAAATAAGCAACAGGTTTACCTTCCTAACTTAAAACAACTCCAATGGCATTGCCACTAGCATCACAGTCCACCTAAAACACTTTATTGAAATCTCGGAGTGCCAAAACAGGTTGCTCCGTGACCTTTTTCTTCAGCAAATCGAGACTCTTTGCTACTCCTGTACTCCATTTGAATTCTTTCCTATCCCCTCTCATTGCTTTAGTTAGGGGTGCACAAATACTACTTAATCTGTTAATGAACTTCCGGTAAAAACTAGCTAGACCATGAAAAGATCTTACCTCAACAATACTCCTTAGCATTGGCCACTCCACAATGGCTTTCACCTTTTCAAGATCCATTTTCAGACCATCTACTAAGATAAAAAAAAAATCCTAGATACACCAATTCACATTTCACATTGATCAAAAACTACACTTCTTCAAGTTGATCAACAACTTCTCCTCTCTCAGCTTCTCAAAATATTCTTGAATATGCATCAGGTGCTCCTCCAACGTCTTACTAAAAATCAAAATTTCATCCAAGTAAACAATGACAAACTTACCCATAAATTCTTTCAATACCTCGTTCATGAGTCTCATGAATGTGTTGGGTACATTGGTTAGCCCAAAAGGCATGACTAACCACTCGTACAGGCCTTCTTTGGTCTTGAAAGTTTCCTTCCATTCATCTCCTTCTATAATTCAAATCTGGTGGTAACCACTCTTCAATTCAATCTTTGTGAAATACTCAACCCCACTCAGGCAATCCATAATGTCATCCATCCTTGGCAAGGGAAACCGATACTTGATGGTAATCTTATTAATGGCTCTCAAATTAGTACACATTCACCATTCTCCATCCTTCTTAGGTGCTAATACTATAGGTACTGTACATGGACTCAAGCTCTCCCTAATCAATTGCTTTTGCAACAACTCTTGCACTTGTCTATTCAACTCTTCACTCTCCGCTAGAGTCATACAATGGGATGCCTTATTTGGAAAACTGGCTCTAGGAATTAGATCCATCTAATGACTAATCTTCCTTACTGGTGGTAATCCTTCAAGCATTTGCTTCCTTTAGAGGCTTCAGCTTATGTCAAACTCCATCCTTCATTAGTGAATAAATTTTTGTGTATCCATCGTGCACTACTCATTGATCAAACTGCCATGGTCGACCCAACAACATGTGATAAGCATCTATGGGTATCACATCACACAAAACCTCATCCCTATAGTTACCAATTTTGAATTTTTTTAGGCACTGTTCATTGACCAGGACCCTTGATCCTTCTACAACCATGCAATCCAATATGGACTCAGGTTCCTTCTCCTCTCCAGCTGCAATTTGGTGACCATTTCTTCTGACACTAGATTGTCAGTGCTACCTCCATCAATGATGGCATTGCAGACCTTGCCTTCACACTTACTGCGGGTGTAAAATAAATTCTTTCGTTGATCGAGCTCCTTCTCTCCATTCATCAATGCCCTTCTGACAATAAGGGACTCACCCCATTCTACATCTTTAGACTGTGAGGACTGAGTGTCTTCATCTACATGGGATACTCGCGTCTTGCCTTCAGGGCTTTTTTTTGTCTTCTCTTGGTGTTGCGGGAACTCATATGCCCTATGTCCCTCTTCACCACATTGTAAACATGTTCCCCTGAAACCTCCTCTTCCTAGTCTACACCCAGACCTTCCTATGCCTCTTTGATCTCCACTATTCTAATCACGAGGCTGATATGAGTCATCTCTTTGTTGATCTTGACTGGTACTGGATCCTTCACCCTTCTTATGATCCCCACTTCGACCTCCATAAATTCCTTTACCAGTCTTTCCACCTCCACCTCCACCTCTTTTCTTTCTTTCAAACCTCTTTTTCATTCGTTCTTTAACCTTTAGAGAGAACTGATAAGAATCCTCAATGGTAGTCATTCTTACCAGTGCTATTTCTTCCTGTATGTTAGGTTTCAAACCATTAATGTAGCAAGCAACTTTCTCCTTGTTTGCCTCAGAATGTCATGTCCAAATTAGGACCTTGTGAAATTCCTCTATGTACTCCATCACCTTCCTGGTTCCTTGTCACAGGCTTTGCATCTTCTTGAGCAATTCCAATTCATAATCTACGGGCATGAACTATTTCTTCAATTTAGACACCATTTTGTCCCATCTAGAAATTATATCCTTCCCTTTCCTCCCTCTTTCTAGATAGATCTCTTTCCACCAAATATTGGCACAACCCTTTAACTTGTTCTTTGCAAACTTCACTCAATGAGGATCTTCAATCTCCTCAAATTCAAAAAATTCTTCCATATCATTGATCCAATCGATCAACTCTTCTGGGTTCAAGCTCCCACTAAAAGTTGAAACTTCCATTTTTGGTTTCTTTCCCAAACTAGATATTGCTCTTATCAATCTCAACTCTCTAGGATCTACTTGATCATGTTCTTCCAATTCCTCTTTTGTTTCATCATCATTGTCATCTCTTTCCTGGTGTACTCCTCTCCCTCTTCAGACCTCTTCTTGCAAGGCTTGCATCTGCCTTCTGAAGGCTCTGATTTTGTCTCTCAGTGGATCTCTTCCTCCACCACCTCTACCTCTACCACTACCAAGTCAAGCAATTCTTGGAGGCATATTGATCTCAACCCACACTCACAGGTCCTACTGCAACTGCCTCATGTTCAACGCTTTGTTGCAGACTCAAGAACTCCTACTCTGATACCACTTAGTGAAGGGTCCTCCCCTTACCTACAAAATCTCACCACAAACACACAGAAAGAGAAACTAGATTCAAGAAGAGAAAAAATATTTTCTTTATTACGGGAAGAGGTTATAGAGTACATGCCATCCTATGGGTTGCTTATTACATGCATCTACCGATTTGCAAATATGAGTTCACCTCTCTTCTACACTGTAAGATATTCTAACACTTTCGGCCTCTACCCATGCTTGTATTCTTTCAGTTTTTATATCTCCATCTAGTTCTCCACATTGGCCTTGACATTCCCCATACCTCATGTCATAGTTTTCATTATCATCCAATTAGCATTTGAAACCACCAAGTCATTATCTCATTATCAGCAGCTTCACCGAGTCGGCCAATGAATAGATATTCCACAACAGCAATGTGGAATGTATCCAATATCGCTTCGCCAGGTGTCGTGACCAAACTCACCTTCCACCGCCATTGATCATTCATTTCCCACCATCATAATGTCTCCAAGACCCCGACTCATCTCCCTCCTAACCACGTGTGTCACGTTGATAAAGCTCTTGTCGCAATGTCGAACAGACTTTGGAAGATCTCACGCCAAACCACATATGTCTCCCCAACATTGCCACCACCACACCATCGAAGATACATGCCTTTTCAAAGAGACTCAGGAGTATCTCCTATCGAAACCATAAAGTCACCCCAACACAATGAACAACAAAGCGAACAATCCAACAGAATGTTGAAGAGACATTCACGAATGTCTCGCCGACTAGTATGACTCTTGCCGACATGTCTTCACTTCACACCAATGGTATTTCAAAGAGACTGATGCAGAGAAGGGTGGATGGTATCAATACAATCTCAAATAAACCAACTTTTCAATTCAAAAGCCTTAACTTGGTGAATTTCTCTCAAACCCTCTTATTCTCCTTATAGCACTTGAAACTAGGTTTTTCCCACATAATTTTCAAACCAGTACTCATACCCAGAAATTAGTTGCAGATCTAGATACCCATTAAGGCATTTGAAAGCATATCTAATTTTTAGGTATGATTGTTTTGAAACAAACCCCTCAAAAATTGACTGCTACGCTGCTAATAAGGCCTAATTAGGCTTGTTCAACAAGGAAACTATTGGTTTTACAATCTCCAAACCTCAATTCTTCATTCCAAAGCTATCAACATGTCACATGGGGTCTGCACATGCAATTTCCATCAACTAGAATGATCTCCAAACAACTTTTCTACAAACCCAAAGTCCTATGCACATTCTATGCCCAAATCATGAGGTTTTTCAACCTAGGGCATCACCAAACTTGCACTAACCTTCCTCCCCTACTCCTGCAACCTTGTAGACATCAAAAATTCCATAACCCCATCCATTCCACCAAGTTTCATGAGATTTCACCAGTGGAATGGTGGGTTTTACATTTTTCTTGCCTTCAAGGCAGTTAAACAAGGGTTTCAAACCAGTTTTAGAAAAATTGCTCTAAAATGCTCAAATCCAAAGAAAAATGATGAAACCAAATGCAAATGACTAAATATTCAATTATTCATCAATCCTAATGCATAGATGATCACTTACAGGCCATGCAAGGCCATACTATCTCCTATAGCAGCAAAAACACAATGGAAAATGTTGAAAATAGAGTTTTATTACTATTCAATCTCCAAAACAGCTATTGGAGCTTTGAATCCACATACACCAATGTTTTTAAAGGCATTACATCACATGACCAATTGTTTCCAACTACCTTTCAACTCCCCAACCGTTCAACTTCCCTTAGACACCAAAAATGCAAAAGTTGCTTGTGCAACTTTGCAACAAACGACATCTTTTGCCAAAACCAACCCCACATGACTCAAATCAACTCACAACATCAAGCATGGTCTAAATAGACCTTATTATAAACAAAAAGTTGAATCGATCACAAAAACTTAACAGCTAACCCCCTTTTATATCATGAAGACTAGGTGCCCCTACACCATACTCCCCGGGAAAAATGAACTCAAGTCCCCTTGAAGACAATGTTGCAATAGTAGATCCATGTTTGTTCATGTCATCTTCTAACCTCCAAGTGACATCTCCATTTGGTAAACCTTTCCAATGGACCAAAAACTAGAAATATGCATCATCCCTTGTCTCATTGAACTCTTTGGTGCCTAAGATATACTTCAACTTCAGAGGCCTATTTAATGGATGATCTTTGAAATGTTCTTCACTTGAAAACATTATTGAACCAACATCATTACCTGCTACCATATCTCTTGAATCCTTGTAATGAACCTTCTTGTTCTTCACTTTAGGTGTATGATTGGATTTTCCTACATTCCCTTGTAGTTTCTCCTTAACCTCTTCACCTTTGTTGCTCACCTCTTCCATCTATTGTTGTATCCTTGTAGTTGTTGTTTGATCAGGTATATTAACCTCTGGTGTGAAAGAATGACCAACATCCCCTTTTGAAAGCAATGAATGGAGCACTTCTCCCACCATCATGGTAACATACTTCTTATGCCAATCTTGAATCCCCAAAATCAATTCATCCTTGACCTTCAACTTAGCGGATCTTGACACCAACTCAATATCATTTCCCTCTAAAATTAAGTCATTCTTCACTTTTGTTGTCATAGTATCTTCAGGTTTAGAAGTGGTTGCAAACTCCATGTGATTTTGTTCCTCTACCTTTATAAACTCCTTACTACCTAGCATCATCACACTAGCTCTCTTATTTTGTCCTTCATCCTCCTCTTTCAATGGTGTCAAAGTATAGGAAACTCCATCTTTTTCTATCCCATAGGTATTCCTCCTTCCATCATACATAGCATGCCTATCAAATTGCCAAGGCCTTCCTAGCAGAAAATGGCACACATCCATAGGTAATATGTTACATAAAATTATTTCCTTATACCCTTCTATATTGAACTCCACCCAACTTTGTTCATTTACCAAAACATATCGACCCTCATTCAACCAAGAGACTTTATAAGGAGTAGCATGTGGTATCCTAGGCAACTTAAGTTTTTCAACCATCTCAACTGAAACCATGTTACCTGTGCTTCCTAAATCAATTACAACTTTGCAAACCTTACCTAAGCACTTACAAGTTGTCTTGAAGAGAGTCTTCCTATGTGGTGGCTTCTTCTCTACTAATGCCTTGATGAGAGTTCTCCGTACCATGAGTGATTCACCAACCTCTGGAGCAGCATGTTATGATGGAGAGTTTACACTCTCATTGTCATCTTCTTGCACCAATTGAGCTCTTCTTTCTCCTCCATGTAAAGTAGAGGCTTGACCTTCATTGCACTACCATGCTTGATGTCTAAACTTGCTGCATTGATAGCACCTTCCTGTGAACCCTTATAGACCTCTTCCTTGACCTCCAAATCTGCCTTTGAAGCCTGATCTTCCTCCTCTAAATCCACCTCTCTATTCAGCAACTTGTTCTTGGACTTTGCTTGTATCTTCTTGGCTCTCATATGACTGCCTTGCATTATAAAATGATCCTCTTCCTTTGGAATTGTTGCCTCTACCCCTGTTTGACTTGTATTGCCTTCTTTTTAGCTTTTCTTTAGCCCTAATTGCCATTTGATAGCATTCCTCAATCGTTCTTGGATTTTCCAAAGTTAACTCATCTTGAATGTTAAATCTTAACCCACTAAGGCATCTAGCCACCTTCTCCACATCATCCTCCATATGACCTTCTCTTATACTCAGTTTATAAAACTCATCAGTGTAAGCTTTGACATCCATCTCTTTGTTTCATACCTTGAAGTTTCTTGTACATTTGAATTGCATAATCAGCCGATAAGAACTTACCCTTAAGCTTAGCCACCATTCTGTCCCAAGAAACAATTTTTGACTTACATTTCTTCCCCCTTTCAGTCTGCTCATAATCCCACCATAGTAGGGCATGACCCTTCAACTTTGTTTTTGCTATCTTGACACTGTGTTCCTCAGGTACATCTTCACACTCAAAGTAATTATCAAGTGTTGCAATCCAATCCAAAAGCTCTTCCTCATTAAAATTACCTTCATACATAGGTACATCCATCTTTACCTTGTGATTATCTTCCTTGACTGCTCTCAATAGCTTGGCCATCCTCTGCTCATTAGGATCTAATTCCTCTTCCTCTTCTTCTTCATTCTCCTCTTCCCCTTCTTCGAGGTCACTCTCATCACCCATAACCATACCTCTTCTCTGACTGGCTTCAACAACCTCAAGTCTTTCTACCACCATATCTTCCAGTTCCTTCAACCTTCTAATCTCTCTTGCAGTCTTTTCTTTCATCTCATTCATTTCCCTAGCCATAGTGTTACCTTTTGGAGGCATCTTGTTCTCTTTTGCTTCACACTTTCTCTCCCTTACAGACCTACCTATGCTCTAATACCAATTTGATGCAAATCAGGGTGGATGGTATCAATACAATCTCAAATAAACCAACTTTGCAATTCAAAAGCCTTAACTTGGTGAATTTCTCTCAAACCCTCCTATTCTCCTTGTAGCACTTGAAACTAGGTTTTTCCCACATAATTTTCAAACCAGTCCTCATACCCAAAAACTAATTACAGATCTAGATACCCATAAATACATTTGAAAGCATATCTAATTTGTAGGTATGGTTGTTTTGAAACAAACCCCTCAAAAATTGACTACTACGCTGCTAATAAGGCCTAATTAGGCTTGTTCAACAAGGAAACTATTGGTTTTACAATCTCCAAACCTCAATTCTTCATTCCAAAGCTATCAACATGTCGCATGGGGTCTGCACATGCAATTTTCATCAACTAGAATGATCTCCAAACAACTTTTCTACAAACCTTAAGTCCTATGCATATTTTATGCCCAAATCATGAGGTTTTTCAGCCTAGGGCATCACCAAACTTGCACTAACCTTCCTCGCCTACTCCTGCAACCTTGTAGACACCAAAAACACCCCAACCCCATCCATTCCACCAAGTTTCATGAGATTTCACCAGTGGAATGGTGGGTTTTACATTTTTCTTGCCTTCAAGGCAGTTAAACAAGGGTTTTAAACTAGTTTTAGAAAAATTTCTCTAAAATGCTCAACTTAATGAAAAATGATGAAACCAAATGCAAATGACTAAATATTCAATGTTTCATCAATCCCAATGCATAGATGATCACTTACAGGCCGTACAAGGCTGTACTATCTCCTGTAGTACCAAAAACACAATGGAAAACGTTGAAAACAAAGTTTTATTACTATTCAATCTCCAAAACAACTATTGGAATTTTGAACCCACGTACACCAATTTTTTTAAAGACATTACATCACATGACCAACTGTTTCCAACTACCTTTCAACTCCCCAACCGTTCAACTTCTCTTACACACCAAAAATACAAAAGTTGCTTGTGCAACTTTGCAACTTTTTGCAACAAATGACATATTTTGCCAAAACCAACCCCACATGACTCAAATCAACTCACAACATCAAGCATGGTCTAAATAGACCTTATTACAAACAAAAAGGTGACTCAATCACAAAAACCTAACATCTAACCTCATTTACATCATGAAGACTAGGTGCCCCTGCACCAGAGACTTCTACAAATCTCTCATCGACTAGCCTGCCTCTTGCCGACATATCACTACCACATCCTTGTCACAACCACCCGCCATCAGAATTTCGAAGAGACATGGAACAAAGTCTTGCCAATGACCATCAATCATGCTGATAAGCCAAATAAACTGAATGTTGAAAGAACATAAGGTGTAAACCTCGTATCTGTAACCTGATGTCGATCACACACAAAATTGCCAAGCCCTCATTAGAATTAAAATAACCAAATCGATGCAAGATTGCTTTTCACCCTAGATGCTTCTGCATCATTCCATGTGTCATTGTGTTTGGCATGACACTTGTGTGCACATTGGTGTGCAATGCAACATGTCATATCTTAGTCATTCTTGTGTGGTTCTTTAAAAAAAGTTCAATTGGCTAATGTCCTAGGTATGTGGCTTAGGGCATTACATATTTGATGTTGTGAACATGTGTTGTAAATTTGGATGGACTTGGTTCAATTATTTGATCTATGGTTTTGAATGAATGTTTATGTATTTGTAAGAGGAGTGAATTAATAAGACAATCACCAATTTTTATCACACTTTTGGGTTATTGATGGAATATGAGTGATGGTTGAGGAGAAAAGGGATTTCCTTGAATGTGTGGGTTCAATACCTCCCCCAATGGCAAGTAGAGCTTGGATGAGTTGACTTGCAAATTTAAGTTGAAGAACTTGGCATTTTTATATGTTATAAGATACTTTTGTACATGTGGCAAGTTGGCTCAAGGCCTATATTGTAATAATTGATGAGGATTGTAGTGTTTGACCCATTGTATAATTTGTACTAATTATATACATGTATTATGTTGAATTTATGAAATTCATGTGA
The DNA here is from genome assembly GCA_007258455.2 of Sequoia sempervirens. Lineage (NCBI taxonomy): Eukaryota > Viridiplantae > Streptophyta > Pinopsida > Cupressales > Cupressaceae > Sequoia > Sequoia sempervirens. The sequence goes on along the minus strand of VDFB02080726.1, from coordinate 6,081 downwards.
TTATTGCTTAAATCATTGTATAAGCCATTTTTGTTTGTGAAAAGTTGTATCAAAACCTATATTGTAATTATTGATTAGGGTTGTAGTACTTGAAATATTTTATATTTTATTATATTTATATATTATAAATTTATGATGAAATATAAATTTATGAAATTCATCATAATTTATTTAGTTAAAAGAAATTTTTCTAACCACTTTTTGAGATGTTATACTAATAATATTTTTTTTAATGAGGTTGATAAAAAAGTCAATTAAATTACTTAAACTTTTGAGAAAGTAAGATGACTCAATTGGCTTTAGATATTAGACACCTTAGTTAGGAGTCTATTGCTACCTTAGTTAGGAGTCTATTGCTACTGATTTCCTTGGCAATCCTCAAGTAAAATTTATATTGTACCCGTCTTACTTTGTTGACTAATGATCTAAGATTAGCATGCTATAGTTCAAGAAAGTTCTTAGGCTCACCTCACCCTAAATGTGTTTTCACTATTAGTTGCCTTGGCTCATTTTCCTCGTGTCCATTCATGTCAAACTAGTTTATTAAAGTTTCAATGAAGGCCGATGAAAATAGTGTTCACTGTCTGGTTGCAGTCACCTTCATCTTAAGTGATTTGTTTCTTCCCACCGTTTCACCCATTACACGTTCCCTTAGATTTGTGAACAAGGTGGATGGGTGAAATATCCATTTAATGATCTATCACAAGCATATGCCATCAACATCACCATATTCAAGGTTCTGATAAGTATAAGTAACATGGTTGTTCTTGATTACGCCAACAAAGCAATTGGTCCACGTGAGTAAGTACATTTGGCATAATGGAATGGGCCCCTTCTAAAGGGACTGTGAAGGTGGTGTGGCAACTTCTAATTGACTTCTATAGAACAATGAATAGTCAAGTTGGTCCCCTTAAATAGTATCTGGATCCAATGTAACTATCAATGATAAAAGGACAGTACATTTGGGTCATGGATTGAAAGCAAGTTGGAACTTATCAAGTAAAGATCCAGCAGTTTTAAAGACGAGGCTTCATCTAGTACATTCCAATGCAATGGATCAAAAGATATTTGCACAAGTCGTTGTTCTTGCAGTAGGGATCAATTATAGAGTGAATAGTATAGCAAAGAAGTTGATGTTTCCGTGTGGCATACTATGATAAAATTTTGTACTTAAATGAATTAAACCACCTGACGCTTTGGTGATCTCCCAATCACCCACAACCATTGATCTTTGAGCGACGTGATCTAGAGCGTTGATGATGATCATAGCTTAAGTAATGTAAGACAACAATTGAGTAGCAAGATTGAGCAGTCTCTGTGAGGGCACATAATGCAATCCTATTAACTTCTGCACTTTGATGAAACACAAATATGTTGCAACTGTTAATCATAAAGGCAGTTTGAACTATACCATTGATCAAGGTTGCAGTTAGGAAGCTTAAACAATGGAATCGAACTGTTGCAATGATGACATGTGTCTAGATTTATAACATCTGTAGATAGATCAGTGGATCAAAGAGTATGCACTTGTAAGTTGTGGTAACTAATAGATATGCCATAACTATTGATCCCAATGGGTAATCAATCTTATCGTTGAACATGATTGATGCTTTAAGGATTAACAAAATGGAGTCTTTAAGTGTCAATAATGGAAGGATGTGGCAAGTTTTGATTATCAATATATTTCCTTTTTTTGTAAAAGATAGCTATCCTACACTCCTATTTATTGTGGTCTATCGGTAGACCAGAGTGTGCATCTTTGGCATATACAAATCTATTGAAATTGTTGATTAACCATTGATCATGTCAATGTTTAGTAAGCTAAAGTGGTTTTTTTTGGGGAAGGAATGAATGAAGAACATTTGGCATTGGTCAAATAGTGACAGGAATTTTTGCAGGAATGTCTTTATAAAAATAAATGAAATTATGCCACCTCAAGTCCAATCGCAAAAATAATGGTGAGCCCGCAATGTTTTTTAATCAAAATTTATTTCAAAAAATATCCTCTTCATTATCAAAACCTAATTATCACTCTTCAAACATACAAATAATCAATTTAAAAATCATTTTGATTTTCCCTTCTTCTTAAATGCATCTATAGATTGTGAATTATATCTATTTGAAATATTTTTAGCAACAAAATTATTAGGACTAGCATTAAAGATAATGATAGATAGTTAGATATAAGATTTAATTTGTGTTTGCTCTATGTTTTTTTGTCATTGCAATAAATTGTTTAGTAAGATCTGAAAACAACACACCCAAGCCTTACAAACCTTGCAAAATGAAAAAGTTACATCTAATTTTCTCAGTTGTCTTGAATTACTTATAATTTGATTGAAGCATACACGCACCCCCACACCTCCCCCAATCATTTAGTTTAACATATTCTTGAGAGTTACAATTTCAATGTCCATCCTTTAACATCATAAGGAACAATTTGCTGCACCAACAAATGTGTTGAAATCATTAAGCCTCTACAAAATACTGCAACTATGACCATTCCATAAAAGCTCTATATGTTTATAAGATTTAGTTTCAAATGAACATCATATAGAGACTTTTTCAAAAGTTGAGAACTAAGAATTTAAGCACAAGAAAATCACACAAAGAACTACTTAATAGATGGCATCTCTTCTAGAAATTGTATATATAAACATGGAAAATGTACTGATTGACATTGTACATCTGATCCCGACTACTAACACCATTTCATCCTAAATCATCCCTCAATTTAACCATTTAATCGAATACCCTTATTTGATTAAATTCATCAATCTTTCTCTCTTAATTAAGTAAATCATTTATCTGATAATTAAGTCATTTAATTAAATCAATCAATATGATCTAATTATCCCTATTTAATTAAATAATCAATCTTATTTGATTAAATCCCTAAAGTCTATCTCATTAAATTAAATAAATTAAAACCTTATTTGATTTCATCTAACTTCGGCTCCTTTAATTAAATAAATCAAAAATCATTATTTAATTAATCATTTTATCATATTCTTCTCATATTTGATTTAAATCAACCCATAAATCTAAGTCAAATTTCTCACATCATATAATCTCTCATTAAATTAATTAGCCTTTGATTAATTTAATCCTAATTCATGTCCCATCCTCTAGCTTTTGCCACTTACACATGAAAATAGATTTAATCCATTTATTAAATCCCTATTTTCTCTCAACATGGCATAATAGAGGAATATTCTCTCAAATTTGAATTCAAATCCAAGTGGATTTTGTCCTTCCAACAAGACATTTACTTCACCTAATAAGTCATTTTGCCTTGAGCCAAGTGGCATTTCAGACATTCCTTTTCCCTCTTACATGTCATTTCACTAATTTCAAATATCACCTAATTGCATTTATGGGCACATTCATCAAAATGTACACATCGTTCATCCATCCATCTCTTGACAAGTGGCACCTTGCCATTGGTTGAATGTTAGTCCCATGTTGCTTCATTTTGGGCATTTCTTCATCTTATCACTCTATAAATAAGAGGTCTCATTCCTCATTTTAGCATCCACAATTTGAGCAAAGTTATTATACTCAAATCCATAGCAATTCTCATCCATTTTTATCCAATCTTAGCTAGGTTATGCAAATTTTCATCTTGAAGCACACTTCAATCATCAACAAAGTGGATCACTCTTCATTACTCATCAAGCTTGCATCATAGGAGTTGGGAAATGGCCAATTTCCACATCAAATTGGCACCAACTCCCCCTAGAGATTAAGAGTTTGTTTTTCATTTGAATAGGATTTAATATCTTTGGTTTATGCTTGTTTATGTTCTTCATTTCATTCATCTTCCTTTGCAATTCAAATGGATTTCTTGGGGAATCATGATCCTAACTTGCATATGATCTAATATGATGTTTATTTCTTGTGTTTGTGTAGGCTTGGAATCTTGGTTCACATCTTGGTGCTAGGAGGGCTAACCAGAAGTTCTAATGACATTTTTTCACTAAATTTTGTGCTTTTTTTGTTGTTATGTGTCTCTACAGGGAACTCCACCGCTAGTAGACTAGTGTCGTAGTTTAGAACTTCTAGGACTCCAGCGTCGCTATATCGCACTGCTACAAATTCCAAACTTCGACACTCTATGTTTCCCGCCCATAATTCAAAATCTCAAACAGCGTCGTTGAGTCTTTTCCACACGTTGGAATCTTTTCAAATTTCAAATTCCACCGCTGGTTGAAATAGCGATGCTTTCATGCTCTATGGCCCTGTTGCAAAATGACACTGACTGATAAGCGATGCTATATAGAACCGTTGAATATTTTAAACTACACTTCCTTTGTGGGTTCCACCACTGAAGGGAAGTAAAAAGTGAATTATTTTTATGACACGTTTGTTTTTCAAATTCTGATCATTTGGATTGTTTTTTGATCTCCTGACCTCTGTTTTTGCAGACCTGACTAGTTGTCTTGTAGGTGGGCTTGATCAAAGGTGAAGAGGGAAATAAGCATAATGACATCATTCTTGCATTCAATACCAAGTGTTTTTGAACACTTTAGTGTTTGTTTAACACTCTTAGAGAACTCATTATTTCTCTTAAAGAAAACTTGTTATTTTTCATGCTTATGACATACTAGTTTCCTTTTGGACTCTAAAAAGAACACTTTAATTTCTTGTTACAAAGGGCTCAAAATGAACATTAGGATAGAAACTTATTAGAGTTGGTTTTCGGATTTAACAATTGAACAAGGCAATCTTCACATTTCCTTTGGTGCTTAAAAAGAAGTCAATATTGTTTTGTGGGTCTTAAAATGAGCATATGCTACTTTTTTTTGTGATTGCTTACTCAAACTAACACCATTAAAAAGACGTATGTGCTTCTCTCGCGCCTCATGGCGATCTTGAGAATCAAAATGTTTTTTGTTGGTTTTAGGTTGGGATAAAGTAATTTCCTCCACACTTCATTTTTGGATTAAAATTGAACACATCTTGTGAGTGTGAGTCAAACCTATCGCATGTATTCTCTCTTTATTTTTCAACAAAGATCAATCGAGTTATGGATATGTTTGTTCGCTTTTTTATCTTAGAGGGCCTACCTTGGGGAAAAAGTACTCACCCAAGGGAATGACTCAACCGGTAACACTCTAAATGCAAGAGTATTCCAGCCGGGATATAAATGTGGGTACTGGAACAAAAGCTAGTATCATGTGGTTGGCTCTGACAAGAAGGGAAGCAATGATATCTCACTTTGATGGGTCAACTCCTATGAACGGAAAGTCTAAATTAAAGCCCTTGTTGTAGAAAGGCCAAAATCCCTATCTATTTGTTGGTGCAAGAACGGTCGTTTTGAAGCCGCCCCACACTTTTACGGTCTTTAGTAGAAATGGAAAGTATGCCATGGGAGTTTCATGGGTATTGATGCTTGGCTGCCCCATATAAGTGAGTGTCGTGGAGGGGAGCCAATGGGGTCAAGCATCTAACCATTCACTAAAGATAAGCATAGCTTGACTTGTCCAAGTGGGGACTCAACAAATACAGTCTTTCATAGCAATAGGATTGTGCTTGTTCTTGGTTACAAAACACTTTGCTTGTCTGTAAACATTTGGAAACAAACATTTAAACATTGTCATCAAATCGTAAACCCTTTAAGAGAAGCAAATATCCTTGAATGAATTCACATTCCCTTGCTTTCCCTTGGGATTCATATCCTTAGAGGTTTCTAGGCATTTGGATTTCATCTCAATTTTCTCCTAATAAAGTAAACATTAGGTAACTCTTGCTTTGATTTCCTCAATTTCCACATGATACACTTTGTGGGATGAGAAGAAATTAAAACATTAGACATCTAGTTTCAAAGCTTAATCAAGAAGTGTTTGTGGTAAAACAAAGTCATTAAGCAAAGACTAAAAAACAATTGAATCCCACACACGTGTCTCCAATGATTTCACACAAGGTCAAGATCAAGAAACCAAAGCTAAAAAATCTTATTCCAAAAAATCATCAAAAGCGTCTCTCAACACTATACGAATTCAGATGAATATTATTTTTTAACTTTTACAGGAAAGATTCAAGAAACAATCTTGGATTGTACACATTCTATTATTGTCA
>VDFB02080725.1:0-50794 GCA_007258455.2 Sequoia sempervirens | reverse complement strand
AGATTGCTGTTACAGAAGTGTCATCAGGCCCAAATATTTGCAGCCAACATGGGTATGTCTAAAAATTGATATTTTAATGGTTTTTATCAATTGGATATTTGTTAAAACTTCCATATTTAATGTACACAGCCATTGAGCATTGAAAATGAATGAAAATTGTCTATTTGAGCTTGTGAGAGTGTTGATTGTATGTACTCTTTGAATAATATTGTAAATCACCATTTGACTGTTCCAAAACTCAAAAGAAGAAAAACAAATTAGGGTGGTTATTACAGGGCAGTACCAATATCAGCTGCAGAAAATGATACTTAAATTAAAAGAAAAAATATCAACTGCAGGAACATCATGACATGGCTGGAAAATAGAGCTGGTTCAGCCATCCAACAATACAGAATATTGTTTGCATAATAACTTCACACAATAACAATTGGAAATCAGATAATGATAACCTTGTGATTTCATGAATTATTGGAAACATGCAAACTTCCACTGCAGATTCTGGAAATTTCATACCAAAAACAATTCCAGAATTCATAAATCTTGATCAATTGGAGCACAATGGCAATCCATGATGTGGAACGATATTGAAAACTAGGAGAGTTTTTGTCCTTGAAGCATCATATATCTAGAAGGTTTCATCATTGGAAAGAGAAGAAGAACACATGTTCATTCTTGAGAAAATGAAATTGTTTTAAAAAGCATGAATCCCCTTTTCAAAAAACAATCCTCCTAATTATAAACTTTTTGAGGACATAAAATAATATGTATATATATATTTGACAATTATTTCCCCAAAATTATAATAAATAATAGAATGTCCCTTTTCACTCACCTTTTTGGACTTTGAGCTTGGCGACACTTTATTTAATCACTTATATTGACCTTTTTAAATAATAAATATAATTTGCCTTTTAATATAAAATTGTTTTTTCGATAACTTGAATTAATTAATTAATTATTTCCATAATTTCGAAAAAGGGGCCATGACAAGTAGGGGATGCATCTGTGGGTTTCCTTGCTAATTAGTTGCCAAGATATTATTTCGGAATTATTTCAAAGAGGAGCTTGGCTTGATGATTATAATGCTGAATACAACAATAGGGTGGGTTGAAGCTCAAACATTTAAGAGTTGGATGTTCTATATTAGCTGTCTCATTTGCAAGTGGAAGAGATACATTGATTTGGGACATCTCATGAGCATCAATAGACATACTTGATTGGTAAATTTCTCTTAGACCAATTCCTTTCACATGATGTTCAATTTGTTCTACTTAGTAGTTCAAGCCAAGGTTTTCATAGGGTTGGATAAAATTTAGGTAGAAGGCTGTTTTTTCAGGTAATACCTATATTTGGAATGCAAGGGGAGATGAAGCACTTCAAAAGGGACAATAATGTCTTCCTAACTTGATAGTTAGAGATTTAGAAAATAAGCACCATGTTCGCGTTTTAGAACATGCTAGGATGGTCGTTTCAAAATAGACTTATTGGTTTATACAATTTTTTATTTTCATCTATATTATGGTTTGTGTTTTGATTCATATCCATACAAAGTACCCTATTATCTAAGCGATTAAGTTATCTCGATGGGGTATTGCAGACAGTTGCCAATTTCCCATGATTTTTCAAAAAGAGGCACAAGCTAAGAGGAAGTTTTCTGACACAACTTGGACCATATATGTGTGCTAATGCTCTAGATGCTAAAAATATGGGTGCAAAACTTTCCAATTTTAATCTTAAGTTCCACCATAAAAGTATTGTTTTGATTCAAAGGATATTATGATTGCAATACATGAATCAAATATGCTCATGTGCTTGGTATTTAATTTTTTTGGGCTAATTGTGTTGATGACTATGGAGCTCGAAGAAGGAAACACAATAGTATGACCGTGGAACAATTTAGGTCATTAACCTCAAAATTGTTACCACAGGATTTGATAGTTTTAGGGGAAGATAATTTTTCTCCATGTTTTGTTCAAACGAAGGTGGATTTGAAGCCTTTGACACTAGTCAATTGGGCAATTAGGGATAACATTTTGAAGATTGGATGAAAAAAGATGTAATGGATAGAATGAAATTTTTTTAGAAAGAAAGCTTGTAGAACAAGTAGTGACAGTACCAAGAGGGAAGAGTTCAAGACTTCTGGATTGATGTTTGAGTGTTCCTGAGAAGAGAGTAGTTCCTAGTGCACAAGTGCAAATCATTGATAAAGAAGATGTTAAGAAGAAATTGAACACTTCAAGTGAGGTTGATGAGAGTTCAAGGCTTAACAAATTGAAATTGGTTGTAGAGAAGAAGGTGAAGTCTCCTTCACATATTCAAATGATTGCTTCCTCCATTTTTCATACAGCAGTACCTGTTCCTCCATCACTAGTTCTTATTCAGCCAGAGGATATTCCTTTAGCTTCTACATCTCTTGTCTATACGTCTCCTTTTCTAGTAGTTGAGTTTGGGGGAGAGATAGCAGCCACAAATGAGCAATTTGAGAAGCCTACGAAGAGTGCTTTTGATGGGTACAACATATCTTTGGTAAGAAAGAGGCAAGTGGTTGTTGCACAAGCCTTCAATTTGAGTGCAATGTCTACTCTAATTAGACAAGAGAAAACAAAGAATATTAAGGAGTAGACAAGGCTTAGAAAAATAAGGGCATATTATTGCAAAAATGACCATTCCTCTGACAAACAAAAGCATTCAAGAAATGCAGGTTGCTGGTTTTCATATTTTTCACAAACTAATTTGGGGGCTGTGAATAGGAAAGGAAATATAGAATAGGAAAGGAAAGGAGATAGTGGAAAAAGATGGGGAAGCTAAGGTAGCTTTGAAATTAGAGAATTTGGTCAATTCATTGGCTGAATTAGGTGCAGCATCGCCTCAAAGGATAGAGGAAGGGGGATAGAAAAGATAGCTGAATGAGCCAGTCTCACATGGTAGGGAAATTCAATGATTTGTTTGAGGCTTTGTGATAATGGCTTGAGGTCTATTGAGGAGTTGTTTGCCTTGCTCAAGGAGGTTAGGGAAGTCTTGTGCTGGTCAATGGATTTAGACTATGCATTGATCGCTAATATTTATTCTTGTGGGCAGCGTCATGATTCATTTGGAGCCTGTTGAGTTTTTGAGTGTAGATGACTTGGTGACATTGAGGGTTATATCTGGCCCAGAGGGTTACCATGTTTTGAAGCGGATGGTGAACATTCAATTAATTCTTGAGATTTAGACTCTTGCTTTGAAGATTATGAAGGAAAAATAGGAAAAGTTACAAATTGCCAAATAGGAAATTCTTTCTTTCAAAACGTCTATTTCTTGTGCATTCATGGATGACTTGGAAGAAGTTAAAGTTAGCTTTGAGCAATTGGTACAAATATGCCTAGGAGGTCCATCATTCAAATTTGGCAATATGAATGAATTAATGACAGTTGCAGTGAAAGTGGCAAGACTTGAGATTAAGGTGCTAGATTTTTAGTTATCGGTTGGCAATAATAATAATTTCATTCATTGAGAATTAGATAAGGAGAAATTGATTTCTAAGTCTCTTGTTGCCATTGCTAGAGAGTTTCTTGAGAAAGTTCAATTGGCTAATGAGAAGGATGGAACACCAACACTAGATTTTCTAGATCTTTTAGATGCTTCCAATTCAGATTCAAATGCTGAGGATGAGGTTTAAGATTAGTCAATTGTGGCTAATTTCCATTTTTGGTCATTTCCTATTTTTGAGCAATTGACAAGAACTTAAGTCTACTTTATTCTTCGTTGTTTTAAAATAGATTTGCTTCAAGTTTCTTTATTTCTCACTTTTTCTATAGCTTTTAGGGATTGCTGTAGTTTTTGGGGATAATGAATTATTATTTTGAAATCTTTGAAATTATATTCATTGCAACCTATAAATAAGTGTCTTGGGCACAAGATGTTCTTAATGATAGTTGACGTTGAGCTTGTGTTGTAGAGATTGTTGTTCACGTACTTGATCTATGTTTTATGCATTTTGTGTAAGGTTTTATTAAGTGAATTTGAAGTGAAGAACAGTGTTGAGCTTTGTATCAACATTGCCTTTCATTGTAGTAAGTAATTTTGTGTGCTTCTAAGGGTTCACCTTCCTTGAGTCTTGCATAGCGGTTCATTGTTAGAATTAGTTTTTTGTTTAATCCATTTCTGTGTATGTGGATCTAGTAGTCTCTGTTTTCAGCCAGCTAAGAAGCATTTATGATTTAGTTTACTGTTTTATTTGCAAGCTTTTATTCAAAAAGAAAACCTCTTTTGTGAGATAAATCATAAAAACTTTTCAGGTCTTGTGGTCAACCCCCAAGAACTAAAATTATAGGTCAAAGTTTATTCTCAGTTGTTTCCTTTATGCAAAACCTCATTGATGATAATGTAAAGTGTGCATACTGTAAATTTTGTTTATAGCTTTACGTTTAGGAGTAGTGTTTAGTTTTTAGGGAGCTTACACTGTTTATTTGAAGAGAGGTTTATCCTCATGTGTTGTCTCAGAAGAGACAAATTAAAATGATAATACATTAGCAGCTGAAATCATAAACAAATGGATTGCAGCCTTTAGGGTTAATAAAGAAATAAAAGAAAGAAAGGCTTGACCTTAACCTTAAACTAAAAAAGTTAGTTTAGGGTTAGGGTTAGGCTTAGCATAGTAGCCTTTAAGTTAGTAAAAATTAGAGAAGGCCTAACATAACCCTCACTGTAAGGGTCTAAACTAAAAAAATAGGTTAGGGTTAGGTTTGGCATAGGAGTCTTTAAGTTTAGTAAAGAATTATAAGAATCTAACTCTAAACTAAAAAGTAGTTTAGGGTTAGAGTTAGGTCTAGTATATGGCAGCCTTTAGGCAATGTTTAGTAAAAAATAAAAAGACCCTAAAGCTAACTCTAAATAAAAAATTAGTTTAGGTTTAGGGTTTCTGATATTATGTTTTATGGTTGTTATTATTGTTAAGCCCTCAGGGAAGTTTCTAAACTTTTAACCCATAAAATTTAACATAAAATAAGCCTAGCATTATGTTAAATGCTAACCCTAACCTGACAAAATTAAAGCTAAAACATAAAAAAGCCCTTACAGGCCTTTACCTCTTTATGTGACATCTTGAAAATCAGTGAAAAAGCCTAAAAGGAATGTGGAAAAGTTCAAAACCAACAATGCTGGAGGCATGCTGTAATTTGTTGATCACCTTTCCTTTGAAAGATTGAAAAAGCAGCAAAAGCTTGTTCTTGGGATGAAGAGTTCGAAAAATGAAGCAAAAATGAAAAAAACTAAACTTCATAAGGAAGAGACCAGTGCATGTTTTGAAACAATCACCTAAATCCTGCAGTTTATTAGCAGTTTACTGATGAAGTGCATTTTTTTCAAAAAACTGTGGGTTTTCAATTGAATGGTCCAGTTGATTGAATAAACCAGTTGGCTGGACCAAACTGGTACAACCTCAAGGACGTGCTAGAGTTAACCTTGAGTTTTTGGTGGTTTATGCTATTATGTGTAGCACAAATGGGAACAAAAAGTACAATAGAAGAAACATGTCATTATCTAGGAATATTCTAATAAAGTCTAAAACCCGTGTTTGAAGAGATAAGATGATGTGGAACATCCTAGCTAGCATATCTCTTTCCAAACTGATGGGAAGGAGAAGCCGACAATGTTGTACCCAAAACCAAAATTTTTGCTTCACTAAGGCATTTTGCTTAATTGAGTCTAAATCTTGTTAAAGTGTCGTCAAATGGTCATTTTTGGGGTTTTTAAATATGGAGTTGGTGTCAGTACTATGTCAGTCTGTTACCGAAGAGATTTAAGAAAAATGAAAATCTGAACGAAAATCATCAAAATTTTCTATCTCTGGAGAAGGGAGCACATTCTGAAATAGGCGCCCTATCTTTTAGGGGCCCAGATCCTGTTTTTAAGGTTTGTCACCTCCAGCAGACTTTGTCCCAAGATCACGCCGTACTACGCTGCGCCATCAAGCCCGCCAAATCGGACCTCGCTTTTGTCTGCCACGGAAGATACAGCGCAGATCGGTATGAAGCAAGAATTCATTAACACCGAAAAGCGATCTTCGTAAAGGTTTCCATCTTTGAGGTGCCGATGTAGGTTTTGACCACCAACCAAGATGTTTATCCTAATATCATTTGTTCAAACTGACGCATCCGCCGCGTATCCGGAAGGTCGGGCGTTCGAACCGGAGGGTCAAACGTAGGGTCAAATCTTTAGTCGTAATATCGAGGAAAAAGCTTAAAGAGTTACTTTGAGGTGCTACCAAGCTTTTCGTGCCTTTAAAGCTTTTCCCTGGCGATTTCGATGCCTAATGTGTCCGTTTACGCCTTCAGTTTTCGCTGTCTGCCTTCGCTGACCGAAGATGTCTCTGCCAAATTTTGCAAAGTGGAAGTTTTATATTATTTTGTCGTTTCCAGAAATGGCTAAGTCTGGAATGAAAAGAGCAACTTTTAAAAAGGGCGCTCTTGTTTTTCACCCCTCAGATGATGTTTTCTGGGAAAATGTGCCTTTGCAGCCGTCGTGCAGAACGAGCTTAGCTTCGCAATGAACTTGAGTTCCAGTCCTGAAAGTTAAGAAAATGAAAGTTATGAAGGATTTTGTTTTTCCTCTGCTCGAGATGCGTAAGCCGCAAAATTTGACTAAGTCAGGGGAAAAAGCTTAGCTTTTCAAAAAGCGCTTTGGATTTTGAGCCTTCAAAATGTCAGCTTTAAGGACGTGGCGTGACAGAGATATTTTCTGATCAATTTTACTCACTCTCCAGAATGCACCTCACAAATTAACGGAGAAGCCTCGGCCAACCGGTCGAGGGATGAATGAGGTCCCTTAAGTAGACTTTATTCTAAATTTCAAGGAATTTAGCTAAGTCCTGAATTCTTCTGCGAGTTCAAATTTGAAATTTTCGAAAGTGAGTTGAATGGACGCCTTAACTGGAGTTCTGACTGCAGTTAGACTGAACGATTTCTGGGTTGTCATCTTCAGTTCATATGTTTGCATGTGGAGAAATCTTTCAGTTTGCATGTTCAGTTAACTGGTTTGCATGTTCAGTTAACTACCTTGCATGTTGAGTTAACTTGATTGCATGTTCAGTTTAACTGAAGATTATTACTAAATGTCAACTGAAGTTTGCATGCATGGCGAATTTGGTCAAGATTGTGAAGATGGCGCTTCATTGCATGTTAACTGAAGTCATGAAAAGGGACGCCATATTTTTGATGAAGCATTAGTTTGTGAAGCATGAAGCATAAGATTTGTGAAGTATGGCGAATTTGCATGTCAACTTGAGTTTCAAAAGGGTCGCCATATTTAAGGTTGAAAAGTGAAGCATTTTGTGTGAAGCTATGCACTTTTTAAGGAAGGCAACTTTAGTTCAAAAGGGTTGCTATTTTTAGATTTTAATTGATTAAAGCATGTGAAGTTGGCGCACTTGTTGAAGGCCAAACTGAACTTCCAAAAGGGTCGCTATTTTTAGCTTATTCTTTGCATGAAGATGGCGAACTCTTATCTTATTCTTGTTGTTAACTGAAGCTATCTAAAGGGTACGCTTTAGGTCAAATTGATGAATCTAAAGCAAATTTGAAGATGGCGAACTTAAGACAAGTCTTAACTGAAGCTAAAATCGCATGATGAGTTCAACTGAAGTGTTGAAAGGGCAAACCCTAAAGCACGTCCACCTTTTGAGCTTGTTCGACCTTTAGTTAACTATTATGAGGTCCAATGAGAAGCTTAGCGCCATTTTTAATGCATGCTTGCTTTAGTACGAATTTCTATGATGAAATTCTATATATTTCAAGAGTGGCGTTCATTATTGCATCATCTTTTGCTCTGAAAGCTTGTATTTTCTTGAGCAACCAGCAAGCTTAAGGTGATTCAGGTGTCCGTTTTCAGCGTTCTTCGAAGCTACGAGCTCAGATTCTTCAGAGGAAGTCAATTCTAGACTTCATTTTTACTTTGCATGCAGGTTTTATAAAGATTCGAAGAAGAGATTTGCAGATTTTTCAGAAGCAGACAAGCAAAACTTTCTATCTTCTGTCTTATTTCTTCTATTTCTCACCTTAGGTACTTTCTTTGCATGCCAGAGTAATTCAACACATTTTCAGAATTTGATCATCTGGGTTCTTATATTTCAGCGTTTGCAACAAGACCCACTTCTTAGATTTTTTCGAGAAAATCGCCCCGTAGCCTTCATTCTGAAGCCCTGAGCCTTTTTCCGAGAATTTCTTTGCATGTGGGCTTGAATCACATTTTTTCGAGAATCCAGCTATCTGGGTTTGTTCAGAATTCAGTTGTGCACAAAACCCATGTTCCAGAATTTCTTCGAAAATTTCTCCTGTCAGAAGCTATTTTTAACCTTGTTCAGAGTTTTTCAGAAAGTTCTTCAAACATATTCGACTTTACAGTCAAAAGTCACCATTTTCAAAATGCAGTTCAATCTCATTGATTACAAGGTGAAATCAGTCCTTACACATAATTTCACCAAGACTTCAGATACGGACCTAAACCATGTTTATCCAGTGGTCAATCTGAGCACTTTAGAAGGTGTTAGCAGCAATTCGATGAGGAATCTTGAACGTTCCGGGTTGCTGGCAGCGGCATCCATTCCTGTTTCTATCTTCGATCTTGAGTTCGTATTTGCTTGCATTAAGCATTATGACTCGTCTTCACGACAGATCAGATCGGTTGATGGAAGAGTGGTTTGTAGTCTCAAGCCGAAGGACATAGAAAAATGTTTTGCTATTTCTCCTCGCTCAGATAACTTTACTGTTGATCTTGAAGCTTGCGAGAAGATATGGGATGCTGATCATCAACGTTCACAGAGAAAGGTTGCTCAGAAATGGTTGACAATTCAGAAAACTAACTTGCCTAAGAAGGTTGGTCGTGGTGAATTTAAAGGAGAAGTTGCTGTTTTGATCACCTTCCTCAATCGAGTTACCGGCCAGTCAGATGCTAATACTTTCCGTCCATGGATGTTCTACCTGATTACCAGAATCCTTGATGGCTCAGAGCGTTTTGACTGGGCTATGTTAATTAGTGATTGCTTACATCAGCAGATTTCTAACTTTCTCAAGCATCACGAGTTTCACATGATATCTTATTTGGTCTACTTGGTTGCATTTCAAGGTAGTTTCAGACTTCTTAACACCAATGGTACTCTCGGTGTTCAGCATATTCATGAGTATTATCCACAGCTAGAGTTTTCTCAGTCTGAGCAGGACTTTCGAGTGGTGAATGATCACTTTTCCATGAGAACCGTGAGGGATCTTGATGATGAGATGCACATTCGTATTTCAGCCGAGGCCAAATCAGCAATGGAAACTTGGGCAGATTGGTTCATACAGTTTCCTACTTTCACGTACCTCCGAGTTTATGGTTATGTTGGAGAGCCTCTGATGTTGCCGAGATATCCGTCAGACAAGATTGTCTTTATGGAGTTCCTCAGGCAAATGCAGCACGTTCACTTCTTTCTCCGTAGTCGTCATAAGGCTGCGGCAAATTTTCCATTTTCATTGGGAATTTTCACATGTGATGCAGCAACAGATGCCAGGCGTATGTCTACTGAGATGGAAAGGTTCAAATTCAAGCCTTATACTGAGAGACGTTCCTATGATCCTCTCGGTCATTATGCAAATCGGTTAGAGCGAGGGATTGCACATGCGCCAGCACTTGAAGACTTCTAGGCAAATTGTGAAGATGAATTTGAAGTTCGTCGTCGTCACTATTGTAGACTTACTGTTGGTCAGCTCTCTGATTACTTGTCAGAAGATGTTGATGGTTTGTCGGATGATGATGGAGAAGTTCTTCTTAATTCTTATGTTAAGGATCAAGTTGCTAGGCAGCCACTTCGCTCACCTGATTGGTATGCTAAGGAGAATACTTCTATTGAAGAGGTTTCCAGATCGGTGATCAAGACTAGTGTTCTGGAGAGCAAGCTTAACACGAAGTCGGCCTCCCTCGTAGTAGAGCCAGCTAAAGGATTTCATTGCCTTCTACTTAGAGCAAAACCCGAAAGTTAAAGCCATTACTCATACCCTATGTTAGACTCGCTGGAAACAATGCGGGAAGAGAGCTACCGTAAAAGGAAGTAAACAAATCTCTTCGAGAGTATCTCAAGTTCCAGAGACGCTTATCCGTGACCGAAGCCTCACGTTTCACTTCCTAGTTCACCTCACGTTCCGCCTATTGATATAGATTCTGAGCCCGAGCCACAAATTCAAGCAGGATCGGAGACGACTGAAACACCACAGGTTGATACATCAGGGACAGTCTCTCCGCGAATTGAATATATTGTTCAGTCTTGTTGGCTCGAGAAGTCTTTGGGGAGACAAAGGCGTGAACCGTCATACAACCTTGATTTGTCAGAGTTTGGTGAGCCCTATCAGAGGAGATCAAACAAGAAGATTAAGAAACAAGTGCACATCGAAAAGACCCCTGAATCAGAGATTGTGATAGAAGTTGCAGTGCCTCCAGAAGGTAAAAGCTTGAACGAGGTCGAAGTGGGTGATTTTACATTCACTAAGGCAAATCTTGGCAGGGCCACACGAGAGACAGATGTTTCTCTTCTCAAGATTGTTACCAATAATCTTGAAGAGCGTATCACGAAGGATGGAGAAGATAAGGCTTTACTCAAAACTGAAATTAGTCAACTTCGTCAATACATTTCTGCTCTTGTTCATGGGAATCCAAATAGAGCACCGGTTCTTCCTCAGCACACACCTGCAGAGAAACGAAAATTGGATCAGTTGGTCAGTCATGGCAGACTTTTGGATGATTGGATTGACAGTTTAGTTGCTGCTGGTAAGACTCTTCTTGCAGATTTATATCAGTTGAGAAGTGAGGCACACAAACTCCGTCAGGGTATTCAGTTGCTGGATATTGCAGTTGCAGAGAGCTTGGCAAAGGATCGCGTTCTTGTATCTCAGTTATCAGTTGCATGCGATGCTTTGGAGGAGATCGAAGATCAAGAGAAAGTCTTCACTTGGAAAGAGCAGCACCTTCTCAGAACAGAAATATGTGAGAAAATCTCTTCCAAGTTATTTTCACTGAAGGATGACGAAGTTGGAGTGCTTGCACTTGTCAGTGGCTTCGTTGTTCAGATCCCGTGTCATTATCTTCTCGAAGATGGCACGTATGTTGAGTTGGAAAAAGTTCAAGCGGAATTCGAGAAGCTGATTTTTGATAGCCTTGAAGGTGAACCTAGGGCGCCAAAATTAGAAAATGTTTCAGTGATTGCAGCCAGTTTGAGAAAGGCGACTGAAGAATGCAAAGATGGTGCACACAATTACCGAAAAGTGGCGAGAACCAAAGAAACAGATCATATTTTAGCAGCGATCAAAGTGCTGCATGACGTGGATCGACGGTAGTTCTTGGTCGGCGCCAGGACCGAGTTGACATGGCGATCCGCCGCTTAGAACGCAGTTAATTTCTAGGGTTGAGTCCTGAGCAGCAGTTAACTTGACTTCCAGTCTTCAGTTCACTTGCTGATTTAACACATGCTTATCTCATCCTCGGAGTTATCAACACAGGAGTTAGGGTTAGGGTTTCCAGTTAACTGAAGGTAGTGGCCAGTTAACTTTGCTTTAAATAAGGACGTGCATGCTTGCACATGGTCCAATTAGGTTATTTGTACCAGTTAAACTGAGGGTAGTTGCCCACCAACGATAGTTTACTTCATTAGGGTTAGGGCGATAATCCTGTATGTGCTGCAAGAATCAGAGTGAACTCAAGCAGGATTTTAGGGTTACCTACACCTTGATGTATATAAACAAGAGCTTTGCTCATTTGTAAATAACTTTTGCCTGAGAGAGAAATATATGCTACTCTACCTTGCCCTCAATATTGCTCTTATGTGGTATTTGTTCATGTGTCTTCATTATTGCAATTTATTGTTATGCCACATAGGGTTTCGAAAGATTGTAATGCTGGATTCTTCCATAGTTTAGAGAAATCTGTCTTGTGAATCTTTTATTGTTATGATCGAACGTTATGCCACACAGGGTTTCGTAAGATTGTCATGATAAGACCATTTTGTGAAGTGTTTACTATGCTGATCGAGTGTTATGCCACACAGGGTTTCATAAAGTTTTCATGGTGAATATTCTCTTAGATTAGGAAAATCTGTTTTGTGAATCTTTTGTCATTACGATTGAGTGTTATGCCACATAGGGTTTCACAAAGATTTTGATGATAAAAGCTGTTGGTGAGTCTTTACTATGCTGATTGAGTGTTATGCCACATAGGGTTTCATAAGATTATCATAGCAAATTCTCAAATCTGTTTTGTGCTTAATAAACTTGTTCAGATTGAGATGATAGTTGCGCCACCTTGCCTTCAAGTAGAGAATCTGAATGTGTTTATCGTCTGATAGTCATAACCTTGCTCCATTTCCTCTTGCTCTGTTTTCCTGAGGAGATTGGATAGATATAAGTTGTAGTTTAGTTGATTTGCGAAACCAGAGAAAACTCAGCTGCAACGTGTAAGTTCTTTCAAGAAAGCCTTGTGCCTCTAGCAGCTGAAACAAAATGACAGGACATAGTTTTAGCTTATTTTCCTTTGCAAGTACATTTGTCAAAGCATAACGAGGGAGCTTCCCCTCCATAATTCGAAGAGCACTCATTGCGTAGTGTGCATAGGCTGTTCATAACAACTTCTACTCCAGAGGTGTTAGTTGTTACGCCAACAGACAACACACATTCTTTGTTTTCTAATAAATGAAGTACAGGCTATCCAAGGTGTAGTGATGTTCCCTTGAATTTTCCTGTGGGCCACTGTGTCGTGGAAGCATTCGTTACTGTCTGTCTGTAACTCAAGTTTGAAATGTTACTAGCCATGTGGAAATAATTTTCTTGAACTTTGGGTGAGTAGTTTCGTTCTTCCTTCCTGCTATACTTTTGATGAAAACCGAATAAAAAATTGTTCCTCAAGAATTTGGTCTTTCCTTGTTTCATGGACATGCAACTGTCATATATTTGCATTTTAATCCAGCCCAGCATCTTATGATTCTATCCAAAATTTAGAAATCACAAAAGTTTGACATTGTACATTCTACACAACCTGGTGAAGATGCAGAAAACAAGCAGCTGAAAGTATTATTTGTATTTTAATTCGGGCAGCAACTTATGATTCTATCCAAAATTAAAATCATAAAAGTTTGACATTGTACATTCTGCACACCCTGGTGAACATACAGAAAACAAGCAGCTGAAAGTGTAAAGTGACAGCCAGAGAATACTAGAAAAGTAGATGCTCACATTGAAAGGAGAGGGAAACAGATCTTAACCAAACTTCTTGCCATTTAGCTTTCACATTCTTCTCTCAAATCAAATCCTTCTCCCTCTATCATTTGGTGTGATTAGTTTTCCTTTTTTATTTTGTTCTAAAATTTATATGCATGGTTGCGATTCATCTTTTAGTGTTTTTCAGCTGATTTGATCATTCACATGTTTTTGTGACAGTGGTGCCTGTTTTGTTTACAAATTCACTTGCCCCTTTAGACAGTTACTCAGTACAGACTTTGGATCATAACTCTGAAGATGATTTCACCAAAGTTAGAAGTCCTCCTACAGATAATGAGGTGACCCTGGCTCTTCGTGTGTTAGAAGGCTGTTGTCTTCTTGACAGGGGTAGCAGGACTTTGGCACATCAACACACGGCCATAAAGGTAAAAGGCTTCAATTGAGGTGCATCTGGATGTCCTGTGTTTCTGATTCATTTTTTGTTAAATTGAAGTAACTTATGCGTAGAAGTTTAGAATCTGTATAATAAATAATTAATAAACATAAATTTGTCAGTACTCTTTTATAAAATTGATGTCAAACCATTTCTTTCCCCATAAATTTCAACACGGAAGAATATAGCATAACACATATTCAGAAAAAACCTAAGCTACCAAGAGATGGAGATGGGTGAAATAGTTTTTCAAAGAACGCTAGGATATTATATGCTGTTGATTTGTACATGAATATATACATTTATATGTGTATATATACATGTCTATCTGTATTTATACACACAAATATCTATGTTACACAATGTTTTGAGGTCGGGGACAGCAGAGGACAATGGAACATTTTTCCAAGATGGCACTCCAGGGTCCCAGTTTTTCGGGGATGGTAGGGGATCAGAGAGAGAGAGAGTCAATTTTTTATAATTTTATCTACACATGAGAATAAAATTTATGAAATAGTTTTTCAAAGAACCCTAGGATATTATATGCTGTTGATTTGTACATGAATATATACATTTATATGTGTCTATATACATGTCTATCTGTATTTATACACATAAATATCTATGTTACACAGTGTTTTGAGGTTGGGGACAGCAGAGGACAACGGGACATTTTTCCAAGATGGCACTCCAGGGCCCCAGTTTTGGGGGATGGTAGGGCATCAGAGAGAGAGAGAGTCAATTTTTTACAATTTTATCTACACATGAGAATAAAATTTAAGTTTAGAGTCTAGACATTCATGATTCAATGATTCATACATTGTATCAAAGAAATAGTAGCAAGTATGTTCATTCATTCAAGTATAGCAGCAAAAAAAATACAAATATAAAATATTTGATTTCAATGTTTCATTGCTCAATAGACAATATCAAAATGAAAATGAACAATTATGCATAATCTAGGCAATCAATATCAAAAGAGTCATCTGATATTGAGTCACTATGTATATCAAGTTGTAACTCATCCGATGGAATCCCAACCAATCCTGGCTGCACCTCCTCCTTGTCAATCTGTCTAGCATATTTAGAATCAACATCCCAGTGTGTAGTTGAAGTTTGTCGATACCTGGGAGTTTGTTGATCTTGGAGTTGCAAGGCACTTTGAACTACAGCTAACTTCTCCGCTTGTCTAGAGGTAAGACTATTCCTCTTGATGAGTGGCATTTAGAGGTAAAATTTTTACTTTTGACCAAGTGGACAAAGCTATAGGTGAACCAATTCCTTTTTGTAGTAGAGGAACTAGCAACCTGTGAAAGTAGGTGAATTGCAAGCTGCCTCAGCTCTGGTATGTCCTTCCCATGCCATGCCCACCATTCTATAGGGTCTTTTTGAGCAAGAATGACCCTATCTGTTCTAGCCTCTGGTTTGCTGAATGTAGGACCTTGAAGATTGACAAAATCAAACCATTGCTCTCAAAGTCTGCTTGCATCTTTAGTATTGTTTGTAAGCACTCTGAACCATCAAGCTTGCTAGGTTACAAACATGACCTGAGTTAGTCACCACTTGCACAACATTAGAAGATCTCAACCTCCTTTATGGCCTCCTTCAAAATCTGAAATTGATAATGTATATCTTTGGGCTTCCTTGAGCAATCAATAGCTCTAAGAAAGTAGGAGCCAACTAGACATGTAACAAGAATGTTAACGAGTGTTCAATGTTGAATATTAGTCCACCCATCCATGGCAATGGAGCAACCTGCCCTAATCCATGTTTGTCTCATGTCCTCCATTAATATGTTCATGTTGGAATATTGTTTGTTGAGGAAGGAAGTATGCAATCTATGCTTTATTGGGGCATAAGATGAACCAATAGCATTTGATTTCTTGAACATATCTTTGAAATATGGAGAATGAGACACATGAAATGGGATAGCAAGGGCATAAAAGAATTTGGCTAATGAATCATTAGTATCCTCTTGTGCATGAATATTCAACAACCTTGCCATTATATTCCACTCTGTAGTATTAGTGGCCTTCCTCTTTCTTTTATCACAAATAGATTCCTCTCCTCTCACATCTCTATTAGCAACAGATTGCACATTGAAAGACTTAAAACCTAAGATGTTTGCTAGTGATAAACTAAAAAAAATTGTAAAACAAAACAACAGAGAAGTCATAAAGGTATGCTGAAAGTATCTAAAATCTGCTTATTTTTCCCTTCCTTCTCTTTCCTTCTCTTTCCTTCTAGGCTTTTTTTCTTCTCAGCTGCTAAAATCAGGAAAGGTCAAAATGATGATAGTAGAGGGCTGAAATTTGGCTTATTCTATAGACAACAAATCTGCATTAACTTTGTTCACTATTTTCTTTCCTTTAGCTCTGCTGTGCCGAGTGTGGATTCTTAGTATGCTGGAGTACAAGTGATATTTCCTTTAACAAGTCTAGTTTTTATTCTATACTTATGCTTTTCAGTTTTTAGGGTTGCAAGAGAGGCATGGGCTTGTGGGGCCCCTGCACCCATTTATTTGAATTTTTAGTTTCTTTTAAAAAAATAAAATATAGGCTTTTTTTTTTTTTTTGACAGAGATGTCGAGGACATCCAGCCATCCCCGAGACAGTTGGGAGACGTCTTAGATGTTCCTGACCATAGAAGGGATGTATGGATACTAGGGATGTAGGGCCTGTTCATCTGCTGTTTTGAGAATGTGTCCCCAATTCGCAAGATATGGGGGGATGCCTAGGGGACATCCTTTGTTGTCTTGAAGTCCTAGGGATGCATGGAGGGATGGGAATGCCAATCTCGGGGGTAGGAATGCGTCCCCATGTAACAAAGATAAATATATAAAGAAAAAGTATACAAAAATAAAGCTAATATTAATACAAAAGCAGCAGTTACAACTGCCATCATTCTCATCTCTATGAAATGCAACAAAACATAGTTGTGTAGACTAATTTTGGTGTAAATCCAGTAACTTACATATATACATACATATAAATAGGTGGGAAATTCATTCCCAAATTTCATGCCTCAAAATCAAAGGATCAGAGGAAATATCTCTAAATGTTTTAATGAAATAATTTCCTTAGTAATTTTTGGCATATACAATCAAATACATGACTAATAAGTGAATGAGTACATCAAAGTCTGCCTATGGTTACTCTGATATCTCCTTGATATCGAAATATATCTTGTATATTTTTAATGTTTGTTGTGCTTGGCATCTACGCTCCTCCAAGTTTCGGGGATGATAGGGGATGGCGTGACATGTTTCCGGTTCGGGGGTACTTTTGGGCCATTTTGTAGGGGACGACTATTAAAAAAAAGAAAATTCTTACTATAGAGAAATTTCAAATATTCATATCATAACATTGATAAAGCATTCATCATAGACATCGTAGAAGATTAATCCATAACATTAGACTTGAGTTGAGATTTCACATGAGAATCGACAAACAAATTAACAAAATTCAAATGCTTTCATTGTCAATGTGCATACATATTATATAAGAATTATAACAAAATTCCCAAAGGCTCCAAGTTTCAACTATAAAATGACAAAAACATAGAAAATATATGGCTGTCCCTAATCAATAGATGCAATTGGTAGGTTTGTATCTGTTGGCGTAAAATCTAACACCTCTGGAGTGCAGGTTTGTACGGACAGCTATGTACACTACGCAATGAGTGCTCTTCAAATTAGGAGGGGAAGCTCCCTCGTTGTGCTGGAATGCATGAAAAGAAAAGTAATCTAAGTCCTATCTTTTGTTCTCACTGGAAGATATTAAGAAACCAAGAACGCTTGCAGCTAAGGATTTTCCGTTTCAGATCAAGAACTACAACCAAGCTAACTACTCTTTAAATCTAATCCCTCAAGAAAAACAGAAAGGAGGAAATGGATAATTAATTATCCGAATGATAAGGGTTTGACTCTACTGAAGGTGGCACAACTATCATCTCAATCTAAACCAACTTATTGGGCACAGCAGATTTAAGAATTTACTAAGACGATCTTACGAAACCCTAGGTGGTATAACACTTGATCGAATCAGCAAAGCCTTCACAAAACAGCCTTTATCTTTATAATCTCACGAAACCCTAGGTGGTATAACCTTCAATTATATTGATAAAGATTCACAAAACAGATTTATGGCTGCAACTTCTCGAAACCCTAGGTGGTATAACGATCGATCACAATGGTAAATTAACACAAAACAGCCTTATCACCTTAATCTTTTGGAACCCTAGGTGGTATAACAATTGATTTCAATGATAAAGATGTTCAAACAGATATATCTAATCTATGGAAAGAATTCAGCATCACAATCTTTCGAAACCCTAGGTGGTATAACAATCAATTGCAATAGTGAAGACACATGAACAAATACGAAAAAGAGTAATATTGAGGGCAGCACAGATATATTTCTCTCAAGCAAAAGTTGTTTACAAATGAGCAAAAGCTCTTATTTATATACATCAAGGTGTAGGAACCCTAAAATCACCTTGTGTCATCTCTACGCTTCTGTAATGCATGCAAGTTAGTGCTACCAAAACCCTAATTCTCATAAACCATACTAACCGGCACCACCCGCTAACTCAAACATCTAATCTGTGGACTACCGCGAAAGCATGCACATCCTTATTTGAAAGCAAGTGAACCGAAGACTACCACGCTTAACGAAACCCTAAATGAAACTCCAAGTAAAACAAGGTGAATCTCTGCATTGATATGCATGAGGGTGACAGCCAGCTACTTGAAAGGGTAACAATTCGCTAACTCGCAATGCCCATCCCGAGGTGGAAACTGGAAGTCTACCGGTCAGTATCTCTGAGCAACCAACTCTCAACTTAGGTCAGCTAACCCATCAGCATCTGAATGTCAGCAACTTGAGCAATCTCTGCAATCTTTGCACACTCAACCAGCATTTCACTGACTGGCAACTTTGGCGGCTCCGTAACTGAAGTGTTAGCCAACATCTCTTCTGCAGCTTGATACAAATCGGTCTCAGCTTTTCTGATGAAGTCATGAATTAAAATCGATTTGGTCTTGAATTCAATCTGTGTGTATTGTACTCTGAAAAACTCGCCTGTTGACTGTGAACACGGCTATATTCTGACAACTTTTCTGGAAAGCTAAAAATAGCCTGCTGAGGGTAAAAATAGCCTATCGAAGCGCAATTTTCAGCGAAAAATCTGAGATATGGGTTTTGTCCAGAAAAAGATTCTAAGACAACCTAGAACGTCAGAAATGCGAAAATATGACTTCTACTCGACCATGCAAAGACTTTTCAGTTGAGAAATTTAGAAACTCAAGAACGAATGTTCTGAAGTTAAAAATTCCTGAAAAATCAAACACACGATTTTAATTCGAGGAAGCTATATGAAAATGATCCAGATGTTGAGACTTGTCTAAATTGCCAATTTCGTGAAATACGCTTAATTGAAAACCGAGAGAAACTGAACCAAGGAGGAAAAAGACGCTTTTTGATGTCTTCTCAGGAAAATCGCTCAAGATTTCTTTGAATTGCTGAGAACTGTGAACTTTAACCTGCAAAAGAATGTGATTGGAGAAATCGCCTTTGCAAATAGATGAGAAATCTGCCTTTGTTTGAGAAATACTAATCTCCCTTGAAAATACGCCTTGTGAATGAAGAAAAACGAATTTTGCTTGAAAATACGCCTTTGCCTTGAAGAAAAACGAATTTTGCTTCAAAATTATGAATTTCCTTTGACAAAATTTGCCTTTGAGAATTACGATTTTCCCTTTGAAGAAAATATGAATCTCCTTGAAAAATACGAATTCTCTTGAAAATATGGATGATAAATGAAGAAGGCGCCATGCTTAAAGAAGATGAAATTCGCATTAATCTGACAACTGCAAGAATTCAAAACCCTGACAATAATAGAAGTCCTTTGATTGGTTGCCCTTCAGTTGCACTGCCACTGACTGGAAGCTCAAATAATAATAAAATATTTATTATCATGCAATTAGCAAGGGTGCTAAAAATAGAAAATCGCCATCTTCAGTTGACAACCCGGGTGAAGCTCTGAGATTCATCGTGAGACTTCAACGATTCCGAAAAGTCATCTCTTGAGCACATAGGTGTCCATTTGCTCAAGATACTTCACTTTTTGTTAACTTCCTATTTTATAGCCGACAAGCATCATACGATCAACTTCACACCGGGATTTCCGGGATGACCTGTGGTGATTTAGGATCTGATCCAAGAATCCATCTGGAAAGCTTCCATCGAACAAGGCAGCCGTCCACCGGAGACAATAACCGCAAGAATCCATCGCTTAAACTTCGAAAATTAGGCTTCCATTAAATTCCATTTACGAAGTTCCGTGACTTAAACCATTTTCCTAAACCGCCATCCGACATCAAACGTCACGGCCATGGAACGGTGAACTCACTGATATGAGACGGCTCAATCGATGACCGGAGATATTCGTGATCCAACGACCAGATAATAATTTACACCCGAAGTCGCTAAGGGCCTCAAAAGTGTGCTCTCGCCTGGTTGTGACCGGTGTCATTCTTGACGAAGTTGAACTTCACCAAAATATCTCTAATTTTCACCCCAAGAATCGGAGTCGGATGACCCGATTCAGGCATTATCTATTTTAACGGATAGCCAGGAGGGCCTACAAGAGAAGTCACTGGAGGTGACGAGGCAAGAAAACTGCTTCTAAGACCTCAAAAACTCCAGTGCGTATTTTAAATAAAATTACCGCTCCCAGACTTAGTCATTTTTTGGACGTCTTCTCTTTACAGTATTACACTAAAGACCTCGCACGCACGAGCGACCGCCAAATGGCCGGGCAATGGACGGGCTAAGTGCTCGCGATAAAATTGATTACGCCACAGTCGTGGAAGACTTCAACGCCGAACGTGGCTCATCCGGACCAGCCTAAAAGCTAGGCTCTTTTAAGACTATGAAAATGCACTGAAACCACTGGTTGGTTCGCCTGTAAAATTTACGTGTTCGGTAGAATCTCCTCGCCACGCACTACTCAGGAACGCTGGATCTATTGCCTGAATGGTGCGCTATGAAAGCTAGCTAGACACTACTGATCGTGAAGACTCGCTTCACGACTCGACATCCGGAGGGTCCTTTTTTAAGCCAACGCTCCCAGCTCCGCATTTCAATCGGGTATAAACGGAGAAGCTCGTAAACATGAAAACTCCATTTCGTTGATCTTGATGACCGCCACTGAATCAGATTCTGGATGATCGGTGACTTGATATCTCAGCTCGGGATAAGGCACTAGTTGTAAAACGGATTGACTGTATCTCGGCATTTGAAACCTGTCGAAGTTTTAATTCTGCCTTGAAATGGGTGCCTCGTGCTAGAGGCGCTTTTGCCTGAAAAGCAAAATTTCCATCTCCTAAAAATGTAGGAATTCTACTGGGTCAGAATAACCTGAGCCGGAGTCTCGCGAATGCCTCAAATGGGAATAGCTCGGCCTGGAGCAGCCGACTCAATTCTGGAAAAGCTCAATCGATGTTTGAACGCTTTTAAACAAGATCTTGACCTCCAACAAGTTGGGCGCCCTTGAGCTATACTTGCACTTTCTGACTTTTCCTTTGAAAAATCTTCATAATTTGACCACTGAAAACTCTATTTCGATCACTGAAATGACCGTGTGCAAAGTGAAACGCCGTCGTGAGATGCTCCTCTATCGTGAAGATCTTCATTTTGAGTCTCTGCTTTAGGTTTTGTTCAATATAACTGACTTTGACTGACAAACTATTGACAAAAACTCCATGCTTGACATTGCCCAAAACTGTGTTTTACATCAAATTAGCAAGGTTTAGACTTTTTAATGCAAAATGCCTTGATGAAGCAAAAAATTTGGTTTGGGTACAACAGTATCAAAATCGAAGCTTGAGTCTGAGTCACTGCTAGTGTAAGGGGTTGCCTTAGGCAATGGAACCCCAACCACTCCCTCCTGTGTCTCCTCATTGATCTGTATAGCATCTTTAGGATCAACATCCCAACATAAGGTTGGAGTTTGACGAACTCAAGAGTCTACTGATCTTGTAGCCTCAAAGAATTGTGTACAATCACCAACTTCTCTGATTGTCTAGAGGTAAGGTTGTTCCTCTTGATTGATTGGATGAAGCTATATGTGGACCAATTCCTCTCTACAACAGAAGAATTGGCAACTTGTGAAAGAAGACGAATGGAAAGTAACCTCAACTCCAATGCATCCTTGCCATGCCACATCCACCATCCAATAGGGTCGTTTTGAGCTAATGTAGCTCTATCCGACCTCGCCTCTGGTTTGTTGAAGGTTGGACCACAAAGATTGAAAAATCCAAGCCACTATGTGCGAAGTAAAGCAAAGTTCTCTTCAATATACATTTTCCTAAGGGCCTTCATGAAGCCTTCTTTCACCTCTTCATCATGAGATGGAGGCACTCTCCCAGGTCTCGCTGCATACAATTTGGGATTGAGAGCATAGATTGCCATATGAAGTGAGGTGTTCATAGTGTTCCACCGTTGCATCACAATGGGCCTAAAATGCTCCTCATAAAATCCCAAAGTAGGGTCTCTGCTATGAATTGCTTGCTTGATTTTCCCAAGCATGCTATCAAAGGTCTCATAAATCTCTCCAAGGATAGGAGAGTCAGTATCAACATATCTAATTACTCGAACAATAGGCTCAATGAAGGAGCAAACATATTTGCAAGTGCAAACAAGTTATAAAAATTAAAATCTTCAAAAATAATGGAAATATTTTACAAGTTAAAATTTAAAAACATTAATAAATTATTAAATTAACATTTTAAAAATTAAATAACAAAGTCAACAATTTTCTTACCTCATTGTGGACCACCAATCATCATCAAGAATTTTTTGTTTCACACTTCTTTGCTTGCCTCTTGCCATCTACCCCACTCTGCATTGACCACCATTAATTGTAAAGCCTTTTGGACCTCAAGCATCATCTCTAACAAAATGAAGTAGCTCGCATATCTAGTGTCCACGGGCTTGAGGAATTCCTTCCTCGAAAATGTCCTGAACAAATCAAGTGAAGTGTGATGGTAGAAAATGAACATCTGCACATCTCTAGCCTCTGACACCATTGCCTTCACCCAATCTATCTTCCCAATGTCCTTCAAGGTATTGTTCAATGCATCAACACAACATGGGGTCCAAAAAATGTGCTTATAAGCACCCTCTACCATCAATCCACCTAACTTACACACACAAGCTGAATCGATCACTACCTGTACAAGATTTGAGGCTCCAACCTCTTCTATGGCATCTCCCAAAATTTGAAATTAGAAGTTTGCATCCTTCCTTTTCCCTGAACAATCAATAGCTCTAAGAAAATAAGAGCCAATTGTACATGTGAAATAATATTGATGAGTGGCTGATGTTTGATATTTGTCCACCCATCCTTCATGATGGAGCATCCATCTCTTATCCAAGTTTGTCTCATATCTTCCATCAACACACTCACTTTGGAATATTCTCTATCAAGGAAGGGGTGCGTAGCTTGTGTTCTCCAGGTGGAACAAATGAAAGACCGACAACTATCACATCTTTGAACATTTGTTTAAAATATGGTTAACGTGCCACATGAAATGGTATGACATGAGCATAAAAAACTTAGCAATAGAGGAATCAACCACATCTTGTAATTGTGTGTTAAACATATCTGCAACTATAGTTTTCTTCTTTCCTCTAGTAGAAGTAGAACCCTCTCCCCCATGAAATCCAACATCCACAAACCCTATAGGCAATGACACAATAGGTTGCAAACTCTCCAATGGAGTTACTTGCTTTCTTACCTTCCCCTCCATATGCAATGTAGTTGCCTCAATCTTCTCAATTGGAGTTATTTTTTCACAACCTTTCGCCCCTTTACCACCTATCCACAAAAGATAACAATAAAATCTCGTATAGCTGCCTCTATATTGTTTTTTGTACAAATGGCAAAGCCATTCTTTACTTCCCCCTGATTTTTTTTTCTTATCCTTATCAATTGGTGTTGCAAACTGTAATAGAGGTTTCTTGGGGTTAAATGGGCCTTTTGCATAGGTTTTGAGGACTTAAAAAGGACATTCAAATGGGTTTGAAGTTGCTGGCCCTGTTAGACTCTCACTCCTTGAAGAACCCCTAGTGGCTGCCATACTTCTATGAGTTCTACTTCTAGGTTGACTGCTTTCATGCATTTGAACCTCAACCTCCTCACTATCATTACTAGTACTCTCACTGCTGCTCACGATTTTTTTTGGTTAAGAATTGAAAAGAGAGCTGCAAGTTCAAATAAAAATAAAAATAAACTCACAATGCCCTTCGTATGTGGTAAAAAGATTAAAAAAAACTTGAAAAAATGCAAAACAAATTGAAAAACAAATGTAAAATGAAGAACTTACCTCTAATGGAGTGGATTTGATGCCCTAGTCTCTTTCAATTGTTGTTCTCTCCTCTTTCACTTGCTGCTCTTTACCTCAAGTTTGGAAATGTCAAAATGAGAATGTTTTTTTCTTTTTGGTTGTTTTAATAAGTGAAATAGGTTTAGGTTTTGTTTAAAGGGGTGCGCGGGTCCTTGTGGGCTCGCCCATCCTTTTTCTTAATTTAAAAATTTGTTTTGAAAATAAATAAATAATGTAAAACGTTGTTGGGTTGTAGGAGACGACTAGCCATCCCTACTGTCCCCTACCGTTTTTGGGGCGTTTTGGGGATGCCTCCTATTTTTTGCACTGATTGGGGACAGGTGGGGCGTGGATGTCCCAAGGCATCCCCGAGTCCCCGAAACATTTTAGGGACGGGGGCAGGGGTACCAGGGCAAGGGCTGCATCCTTGGGGACTATTGCTTGGCATCGATGCAAATGATTGTTAAAAATAAATGCCTTCTAGAGCAGAAATACAAAGAAACAACAATATTCACATAGCAATCATACTTATAATTGTTCTATACAATGAACTGTACCAATGCATGGTGCTAGATGCTGCAAGAAATAGAATTATTGTTAATAGAAATTGCTTGGAGCAATTAAGAAAGATAAAATTAGGCATGGCGTGCACCACATAGATGTGACTCATATGATAAAACCACAAGATCCCTCATGAATTCCATAACATGAACCATTGTAAAATGAGCATGATGGCCAAAGAGAATGGTGGAATATTTCATCTTTGGTTAGTATAGTTAGTAGGTCTTAGATAATAAATAAATGTCATGTTGTTAGTAATAAATATCAAGTTAGTAGATAATTAAATAGAAGTTAGTTTGTGGTTGGTTGTATGGGAAAATGGATTTATAAAGCCATATAATGAAATGCATTGTTTATCATTTGTAATCCTGAACTAATAATATTACATTGTTTCTATTTTTTCTATCATGGTGTTAACACTTCAATATGGTATCACAGTGGTTCTAATCTAACTTCTAAGTCCTGCAGAAGATGTGGAGTGACAATGGTTGAAGCTGATAGGAAGAAAGATGCCCAAACAATTGAATGCAGATATTGGTTGGTGAAGAGTTACAGGCCTGTTTGAAAGAGGATTAGAAGAAAGTGGGGAAATGTTGCATGTCAATTGCAAACTATTTCCAAAAATTAATATTGAGTGATCGATAGCTTGATGGGCTGATTTTGACTATAAGGGAAAATCACAATAAGACGGCTACAACTGCATGCCAGTTGAATGAGAGTGGATAGCACAAAGTATGTCAGTGGCAGCATACAGCGTGTGAGGACTGGCATATGGTGTGTGAGTAGGGCCAGATTGTATTTGTTTCTACAAATTTTGCACCTAGCACATAAAAAAGCTGCTTGTGTTATATGTTTTTGGTTTGTGCAGATTTCTTTCACAAAGTGAAAGAATATGTCAATATATTTATCGAGTGCAAGAAGAACATAGGATAGAGACATGATATTAGTTTTAATAAAGCGCCAAAAATAATACAAGTCACAATTTATATTGAGAAGTTTGTATATATGAAAATAAAGGATAAAGAAGTGGAGTGATTGCTTTAGAAGTTGCCTAAAAATTTGAGGTGGCAGGCATATTTTTTACAAAATTCCCTGTGAAAATAATGCTCATTTGCAATTTTTCTAGCTTGAAGTAGTTTTTTGGCATACAATATTTGTTTTGATGCTAAAGAGGAAAATCAACAATTGTAAAGAAAGTGCATAGCAGCAAGGTTGCGCCCAACAAATCTCTAGGCAGTGAAAGGCGAAGAAAAACAATATTTCAAACATCCTTTGCTTTTACTCACTAAATTTATGTTGTAGAAGAGTTGGTTGCAAGGTGTAGTTGAAGACGTCTGCATTACTTAGGTTATAAGTTCAAAGCTCTTTGTCCTCATTTTGTGTCAGCTTATTATATACTTGGTATTTTGCTTTATGATTTGTAAAGCCAATTTTATATTGTTGGAGACATAGTTAAACTGCAAAAGGTGGTTCTTGTCATTGTGATTGATGCTGTGCACTTGCTTGTCATGCCAAGGTCATTTTATTGCTTGTGCTTTCAATTGTAAATGAAGATTCTAATGCTACATCTGGCTGCTAGAACTTAAGGAGGTCAAAGAAGAGGTTGGAGGACCTACATGAGGATGGAGGCACATTCCCATGTTGAGTTATCTCCTTGCTCAGAGGTTGGGTATAGTGCTTGAGAGACATTAGATCTTGATAATGTTTCAGGGGGGTTTGGGGATATGTTCCCTGGTTTTGTACATGTGGATGTACAGTATGTCTCAATTTGTAGGTGGAGTTTTGCTGTGGATGCAGAGTATGTCTTGTTTCACAGGAGGGTTGTGTGCTTGTGGATATCATATTTGCCCCTATACATAGGTCGACTGGCATGTGTGTCCTTGTTCACATTTGCTGTGGGTTAATTGTTTTTTACAATGTGTGTGTCCCTGTTTAACAACCCTGAAACCTCATATTTCCTGTTTATTGATTTGTTCTATCAGTAGAAGATTGTGGTGGGTCTATTAACCTACATGGTTCATGTAACATGGATGGAAACCATAAAGGAAGGAAGCGATGAGTCTCTTGATTGTTTTGTGGAAACCAGCCCAAAAACATGTCATAAAAAATTGCCAGAACTGAAGCTTTCCTAAAATACTCTTGGGCATTTTTGGGGTATTTTCAGAATATTTTTTGAGCAATTTTGTTTTGTTCCTATTAGATTTCTGGGTTATTTGCATTTGTGAACAATTCTTATGAGAAACTGGGGGGTGGTGTCTCAATTGCCTGTAATCTAAATTCACCAAAAGCATTTAGGTCGCTCATATGTCTAGTGCAAATCCTCAAGCAGACCTATAAGATAATTTTGTGGTTTTCTATAATTTGCTTAGCCATTGCCTTAAGGGGCATTTATACAATGGCTTACAATAGCATCTCAAGATTGTGATTAACTGATAAATTTAATATATAATTCTGGCATAGATATCATAGACAAATTTTGAAGTTATTTATGAAAAAAATTGCATATTAATTAACACATAAAACAATATAATAAAATTTGTACAGAAGTACAACAGGATTCTCAATGTACGTTGGTGTTTTTAAAATGGTATTAGATGAGGTTTCTTGTAAATTTAGTTACACTGCTTTTGTGTTAGTGGTGGGTGTCCTTTCATCTGCACCCATGTTGGTAACTGAAACAAATTTCTATCTTCCCTCCATTACTATTATGTACTTGAACATCTATTACTTTGAAGTCATGTTAGCAGAGGTTGTGCATGCAGACTGACATTCTTGCAACTCATGTGCTTGACAATACAGGACTCCTTATTCAAAGAGTAGTGGCATGTGCTGGTTGAAGTTCTTGAGCATTTTCTTCTGAAATTCAGATGTGAAAAACTTATGGAATTGTACTCTGCAGGAATTAATTGGGTTGCTCTCTTCTGGTGGCATAAATCAACAAGCTGCTTGCTTGGATGCATTTGCGGCTTTAATGCTAGACTCACCTGAAAACCAGAAAGTAAGAAGACTCAAATAGCATATAATTTTAATTCATGAATATGTTCTCATCTATTAACATCGTGGCTTGCAGATTTTCTTTTATTGAACAACTTGCTCTGTCCATATAGGTCTGTAGTGCTTGAAAGATTCTGAAATTGTTGTATCATTTCTTTGTGTGGTGACGTTATTTTTTAGCATATCTTAGGTGCTATAAATCTAGGTAATGGTGTCATACTAATTGCTTCTTTTGTTTTATATGTGTCCACTCAAAGGCATCTTAGACAAGTTTTTGTGCTCAGGATTTGATTGTCCAAAACTGTGGTTTTCGATTATTTTCTTAAGAGGACCGAAACCATATGAGAAACAAGCCCCCAAAAAAAGACACGTGTTGTCTTTCTCATATTTTTTGATATTTTCAACCATTGACCATAAAAAAAAATGCTGGGTGGTTAATTGCACATTTAGATAATATATGTTGCAATTACTTTGACAAATAGAAAAAAGAAAAACCTTAAAAAAATTGGTAAATGAGAATATAAGAAAATCCAAATTTTGAGATTACTTGTTTCAAAATTTTTACTAGTAGATTGTTGTGTTTGTAAGTTTAAGTTGGTATACTAAGTTGTTATTTTGTGCTCTCTAATCTTGTCAATTTAATTATTATAAATGAAGATGGATAAGGCTTTCTCTAAAATCTTTGTAGAATTGTGGCATTATTTTAGAACAGGCTTAATTTGCTTATTTCTTACAGGAGTTTGAACGTTGTCATGGAGTTAGAAAAATTGCACAGCTGGCTAAAACACGTAACATTGATGAAAAAGTGAGGTGTGTATACTTTTATCTCATACAGCAACACACACTGTTAGAATAATAGATGTGAAAATTCATTTCCCCCCTTGATACTTTGGTTAGGTTTCTACTAGCTCTTACTGTAGTGCTAGGAATATGGAGGAAGGTTGTGACATTCAGGTGTATAATGAATGCCTTTTCAGTCAGGACAATGTGTATATCTTCCATTCAAATTAGGTTTGCTGCGTTTGCATGAAGCTCTCATTTTAAGTGTTCTTTTAGCATTTTGACCTTCAAAGTTCATGTTTAATGTGTCATGTCCCCTCTGCTGGGGGAAATCAAATATTAATTTTAATTTACTTATAGTGTTTTTTGTAAGCACTATATTATAATAAATAAAAATAATAATAAATCATAATATTATATTATAATATTAATTATTACAGTAGTAATAATAATTCTTTTGGAGCCGACTCACTTTGAATTTTGTGGCACCAAAGGAAATTCAATCTCACACAAGGTCGGCCTATTGTGATTTATTCCAATTGGGTATAAATGGGCACTCAAGTTTTCAGTATAGGCATCTGGAAATTAGTCTGATTTTGGGAGAGACTCCTGAAATGGCGCTGCTGGGACGAAAACCCTAGCTGCCCCTCAAGGTTGGGATGCAAACCCTAGCCTTGTTTGGTCTTATTTTCTATTCAAAATTACATTTCAACCTTCCCTTCAGCAACTTAACCTAGGAAAATATTGATCTACAGGTGGCCGCCACTTGGAGGGTTTGCCACAGAACTGCAATAGATAGCAGAGTGCACCTATTTCACCAGCTTTACAAGTGGATTGCTGTCATATTTCAGACCAAGGAGGATGCTGATTATCTGCAGCAGCAAAGTCGAGTGTGGATTCAGATCCAACCCTGCAAGGTTGAGGCAATTAGGGCACTGTTGATTGAGGGTTTCATGCCTCAGCTCTTTGGCAGCTTGAAGGTAGACTCCAACCATAGAAACCAGGTCTCCATTCTCCTGCAGCAAGGTCACCACGAATCTCAGATCAAACTTGGATTTGGCCTTGAAAAGGCTTGGCATTGAGAAGACTTAAGGACTATCACTCACAGACATTGTAAATGTCTAACAGCAATATTTGTAAGCTTGAATCAGATCTGTATTATTTCCAGCTGCCCTCTAATTTCTCATATTTGACTGTGCAACAAGGTTGTACTGAAATTCCTATTTTCAAATCAGATTCTTTTTGAAGATTTGAGTAATTTGAATGCTATTGTTTGTGGAGTTAATGTTGATGTTATGAAAATTTACTTGAAATCACAGTTTGAATCCGGTTAATCAGTTTGAAAAACCCTAGGGTTATTACATAATGCTAAATATATAATGCTTATTGTATTGTAATATTACAAACATTCTTGTCTTGTTTTGGTTTCTCTAGTAGTCCCTTGCAAAGAGTCCCC
Source organism: Sequoia sempervirens (assembly GCA_007258455.2). Lineage (NCBI taxonomy): Eukaryota > Viridiplantae > Streptophyta > Pinopsida > Cupressales > Cupressaceae > Sequoia > Sequoia sempervirens. Next base: position 20,969 of record VDFB02080725.1, on the reverse strand, counting down.
ATTTGCTACATTGTTGATATTGTACGATGAGAAATCCTTTGGACTCATACTATATCCTCAACTCCTAGCTCCACCACTATTGTTATTGAATCTGTTATTATTGCTTCTTTGATTATGATAGCTGCTAGAAGATGCATTCTTGTTGTTTTGTGGCTTTGGTAGTGTGTTGGGTGGAGTAGACTACTCCCTTGTGTAAAGAATACTTGTGTGCTCTTGCTTTACAAATTATATGGGTACTTAGTTGAATGGCCTGCTATCCAACAAATATCGCAGAACATCTTTTTAGCGCAATTCTTTTGGTGTGGCCCTCTACTCTACAATCCATACGCCTTCATTCTCAAAGTTCTTTGTTTGCTTTTAATTCCTTCATCATATGGAGCATATCTCTTTGTAATACTTGAATTGATCTTGGTTAGCTGTTGCTTACATTTGAGTTTGCCATCATCATCATTTTTTTCTTTTTGAGCACAAAGACATCTTGTCCTCACTTTCTATATCCATAACTTTGTCGTATGCTTTTGCATAAGATGAAGGTAGTACTACTTGCATTTTTTTTCCATAGTGAAGGAACAATACCTTAGATGAACAATCTTTTTTTCAATTTGTTGGTTGGTTTTTTCCCCAATTTTAGCAATAATTTCTTGAGCCTACCATTGTAAGCTCTGACATTCTTAAGTTTCCCTTGCTAAGTGTTTTATATTTCTGCAACAATTTCATTGTTGTCCCAAAGCTATCTAAATTCCTCCTTGAAGGCCTTTTGTAATTTCTCCCATGCATTTTGATTGGCTAGTTCAATCTTTCTGTACTAATGAATTTGCACTACTATGATGATGGTTGGGAATGACCATAGACTATAAGTTTTATCATTCTACCCATTTGCTACCCAAATAGTTTCACAAGTTTTCTAGTGCCTCACTAGATCTTTAGATTCATCTTTCATGAACTTAGGTAGCTTTTTCCTTTATACTGAGGCTGGTTGGAGTCACCATTGCTTGTCCTTGATGTGAGTTCAGTGATTAAAACCTTTTCCTTAGGAGGTTCTGAATTAAACATTCTAGTGCTCTCTTGGCACAGTTAGACATGTGAAAATCCTTGATACTTCCAGTGACTTTGGTAGTTTGTACCCTATTATCTCTTTTCTCCACTACAATCCTTTGCCTTGTTTTTGGCTCAATATTTTCTTTGATCAACAACTCTTTGATAGCACAAAGATTGCTTTCATACACTTCCCATTCTTCATCTGTGAAGAAGTCCTTGGACTGCATCTTAGAACAAAGACTTTTCTCATATAGAGGAGGCTTTGTTGGTTCTTCCTACTAAATTTGTCTGTGAGATCAACTCACCCTTCAAGAAGGGGAAGATGTTTGGTAATCTTGACCCACTCTTCCTTTGTATCCTGCAGGCTGTTCTTCATAGACAATTGAATGTTCTGATGGCCTTGTTCATGATTATGACTCTAACTTCAGCTTCCAATTTGATTCTGACTCCTGCACTGGCTTTAAAATTGTGCTGATGGATTCTCTACGACTGCTTCCCATAATCTTCTTCTTCTTTCTCTTTGTTCCACTAGTCTCAAAAATTGTCTAATCTCTTGTTTCATTCCCTGACCACTTTATGGTCTTTTCTTGCCTCTATTCAGGCTTAATGGCATTAATTTCTCGGGTTCCAGCAATGTTGGTTTTTACTTTGTTCTTCCTCTTCTTGAAAACTCATTTCTTTACCCTGCTGGAGTATTTTTTTGCAGTGTGCTTTACAGTCACATTCAGCCTGAAGATCCTACTGTATAATATAATGCCTTGCAAGGTGGGGGTAGTTGGTTCAGTGGAGTATCCACATCTTCAATAAATGTGAAGTATTTCCAAATTGTATCGAACGAGACTGGATCGTTCTCAGCTTCTCCACATAGGTGTTCCTTTACTAAGAGATCCCAAAATATTGAAAATCTTTCATGAAATCATTCTCCCACTCTTGATTTGTTTCTACTACTTTGTTGTTAAGCCTATATATTATGGTTCCATCTTTCCTATGTTGCCAATAAGTAGTTTGACCGACTTTGACTTTTTAAGAATCTGACTGCCCTCTATTATCTGGCTAAATTATCAATTGTATACAAGGATAAAAACTAAAAGTGCATACTAGATAGAGTAGCATAGTATAACACAATACAAATTTTATTCAAATAGAGTTTTCTTACATACACGTAGATCAGGGAAGGCCAAGCGAAGATCAAACACTCTCCCTATCTATGATTATTCAATATAAAGGGGGCAATGGTTGTTGCTTAGAACAAAGCCATTGGGGACTGCTACAACTAAACATGAACAACTCACTCAAAGTTGTCAATTTACCACCCGAAAACTTGGAGAAACACTGATATATTCTGAGTTGTGAGTTCTCTATCTTCTATTAGACAGAGAGTACATAAACCTGTTAAAGTGCTTCTTGGAGCATGATAAAATGCCAATACTAACATTTGAGTCTATATGCACCACTCTAGTTGAATATAGCTATGTCAGATGATATTATGGACCATTAACCATATCAGGCACCTTGTAGGTAGGAGATAATGAAAATTTAATGTTGAAGACAGTCAAAACACATGTAGCATACCAGATGCTGTTGCCAAAAATAGATATGCAGAGTCAAACAAAAACATACAGATTCTTGGTGGTTGTACTGGGCATAGACACCATAGCAACACAAAATGGCAAGGCCCACTTTAACCATCTCATCAACTGCGTGGTTGGCATTTTTCAGAATTTGCAAAGTTCAGAATTTTCCAAAGTTTACTAATTCCAGCATCACTAGGAATGATATATTCTGCAGTTTCCAAGACTTTGTTGGTGTTGTGAACTAAATTTTAAAATCTTTTTTAATATATTAGTGGGAAATATGAAGAGTATTATTGAGTTATGTTCTACCGAGAACTTCAAGGTGCAGTGGACGACAAGGAAAGGGGAACACAAAAAGACTACACCAAGAAGTTATCTTCAAATCCTTGCAAAAGATGACAGCTTCAGTGAGTTCCCATATCTTCATACTTATGGGGAAGTGCCCCCAAGGAAAATGAGGACAAGGGACATGTACCCAGGGAATGCACTTTTGGGTTCCCCCTCTATCAAAAGCAAGGGGACTTTTAGGCTCCATGAAATTTGAAGGCCCCTTGGCAAGGCTTGACATTTTGCAGTATCATTAGTTTTACTGACCGTGTTCCTTCTTAGGATTGAATTAAGGCATTAAAATTCAATTTTACAAGTTGAGAAAGAGGAAGGGGGGAATCTAATAGGCTTTTGGAAGGATGGTAGATCTAGGGAATATTGAATTTAGTGGGATGTTAAACACTTTGCCAAGCAGTGGTAAATTTTCTATAGACAGACTAGAACTATGATGCTTATCTGAGCTTTTGATGCTAGAGCCCAATTTTTCAGCTTGGGTAGACACATTTATAAAAAAATCTGATTAAGCTCAAGCTATAGGAACAACAAACCTCCAAAGTGAAAAAATAAAAAAATTCTTGTTCTCATTGTCCATATGTATAAAAACATCTAACCCTAGTTGACCCTAAATCAAATTTCTATTAAAGGAAGTTTCTACATACTTTGGGATCTCTACTTGGAAATAATGCTTCATGTCATTATTTTGTCTCTTCTTCCTGTTTTGTTTTTGGATTGGATGTAATAATTTTTTCAGCTTTTCATATTTCTTTTTAACTAGTAAAGGTAAAATATAAATATAGTTTTTTATAAAACTGCCGAGTGGGACACCAATTTGTTGTATGTTAACACCCCTTATGCAAGCATTCCACAATGGGATTATTTTTTCCATTTACTTTATATAATTTTGAGTTGTATAATTCAACCCTCCTCTGGACTTCAAACATATTACTATCATTTTGGATTCTTGTACATTTCTTCATGATCAGGCCAACTCTAGATGTAGTATGACTTAAGCCATTAATACCAACAGTCAAAGAGGGATGTGATATGGGAGGCCATTTTGATATATGCTGATTTGGACTTAATTTTTAGCGATGAATGGATTAACTTGTGAATTTGGTGAAGGTCTTACACCTGATCTCAAACCATTTTTAATACTCTAAGTAGGTATATTGCAATAGAAGATGTGGAGCTGATTCTTGTTCCTGTTAATAGTTGTTGTTGCTTGTAAACATTTTCACCAAATGCTGCTTGTTCTGGCTCAGATCCTGTCAGACCTAGATTTTCCAGACATAATGAATAAATATGCTCTGATCTTAACATTACCCATTGCCCTTTCTATTTTTAAATTTACTCTCTTTCAAATCCACATCCCAGCTGATCTGCTCTGTTCAGTCCAGCATTTTGAATTTTACATTACAATTTTATGAAAAAATACTTCTCAAATTTCCAGATTAGCTTTCCTGTATGAACTTAGAAATATGAACTTGGTGGCTATGCTTTTCAGTGAGCTGTATCATAAGTGGGTGGTACACTTGCCATTACCGTCTAAACCTCGTCTTTTTACAACAGATTTTCAGTCTTTTTGTAAAACACTTCTGTCAAACAAGGGTGCCCTCTCTCCCCGACCCTCTTTAGCATCTACATTGATGAGTTAGATGTATTTTTTTGGCAACACACTCACCTGGGCAATGGTTGCACTTTATATGAGGTGGTTATTGCTATTCTACTTTTTGCTGATGATGTTGCTCCCCTCTCATTCTGCTGAAGGTTTACAATGACAACTTGATGCCCTTGCTGCATACTCATAGGGATAATGGTTGCAGTTTACATGAGGTGGTTATTGCTATTCTACTTTTTGTTGATGGTGTTGTTCCCCTCTCATTTTGCTGAAGGTTTACAACAACTTGATGCCCTTGTTCGCTTTTGTGAACTTCGCTAGCTTGTGGTCAACCTTAGTAAAACTATGGTCATGATTTTCAACATATCCAAATGTCTGCTTTCCAAATTTTAGTTCTCTTAGAAGGGGGCAGCTTTGGAGATCACATCCACCTACACATACTTGGGAGCCCAATTTTTTGGTCACTCCAGCATGAAGTCTGCCTCACATTCGTGTCTTTGCAAGGTATACGCCTTTCTCTCTATCTTGGAACATCAATGTTTCCAGATCCACTTCCAAGATGATCTTCAAAGATATGTCTTTTTGATCCATCATCAAGCTGCCAATTTTGTATGGCTTGGGAGTTTGGGGGCCTAGTTTGGGATCCATTGATTAGGTTTTTATTGAGAAGGTCCAGACTCTCATGCTACAATGCTTTATTAGGTGCAAGCATATTGTTCCTTAGAGCATTATCTAGGTAGAGTTTGCTGCCCAGCCATTATGTCTCGAGACTATCTTCTGGTGTACTTTCTACATGTACAGACTTAAATCCATAGCTGATGTCACCTCTGATCATGATAGATATCTGTATTTGGCTCTTTGTTCTTTTGAGAAGATTGTCTCATAGGGTCCAATTTGGTGCCATTATTGTTGGTATTTTGAGGCTAGCTTGCTCCTTTCTATTGACGTCTCTATTGACATACACCCTCCTTTCATGTATTCCTTGGATGCTCCTTGTCTCCTTTCTTCAAAGGGGACCACCGCTAGAGCTGCTAGAAGGGACATTTACAAGTAGTACGTCTAGGTCACTTGGACCTCCCCTCTTGTGTGTCTCAGCCTGAAGCTTGCTTTTTACGTTGAGCATTTCCTATAGGTCAAAAATGGTATACTTTGCTGGCCTCGCTATCTCCAATTTCATTGGTCACATGGCTTGAGGGTTCCCCTTGGCCAAATGAGGGCGTGTTCCTATCAACTACAGGTTGAAACAAATCACCATATTTGTTACCTTGATCGGATATGTTGCCTTTGCTCCCAAATCGAAGAACATTTCATCTTTAGATGCCCCATTTATTATGAGATCTGAGGGAGATATTACTGCCTCTATCGGGACTTGGGCAACAATATCTTTACTTTAAATATTCAGACTAGCAGTGTTTGGCTCATTACCTTTGGGAGGCCATCACCCTTCGGCACAAATCCTTGAATGTGGTTTGTCGGGATTGTAGAGCCCCTAGGTTGATCACCTCCTTTCAACACATATAGGAGACTAGTAGCCCTAAACAAACTTTGGATACTACTACTGTCATAGATGTAGATAGACTTGTGAGACGGCATCTCTCACAACTTCTGCCTCAATGTGCTTCCCCTCAACGTCATGGCCTTGTTTCTTCCTAGTGGTGTGACCCAACTTCCTCTCATTGACAAATTCTCTTCAACCACCTCTCTTGTCACAAGGACAGATGCATATTACGAGCTTTTTTACTACTATAGGGGTTACTTCAGCCTTGGATGTTAAGTGTGATCCTATGGGGAGCACCCCTCCTGACCCTTGACACTCTCCGATGAGCATTATCAAATTTTGTATCAGCCCCTTCTCAATGATTAGTGATAGCATTAGTGACTCAACCATTTATAGTCTAGATAGTGTTACTTGATGTTCTTCAATTTTCATTTGTGATTGCTCTTTGCTCTTTGGGGCTCTTGTTCCCCTTTCTTAGCTATTTGTACCTATTTCTTGACCACTTGTTTTGGTGGTCCTTGTTTTTTTGTATCTTTTATCTTTGTTCTTCCCCTTGGTGGGACTTTGAACTCTCTATTGTACATTGCAGTTCTCTTGAGTCCCATTGACCTACTTTTGGTCATCCTTTGACACTAATATACTTTCTTTCTTTTTGTCTTTTACAGATGAAAACTTTGGCTATAAAATGAAAGTGTTCATGTTCCATATCTATTCTTTTGAAGAAGACACGGTCTTCAATTGTACAAGTGGCGTCCTTGATAGTGCATGATGTTGTAGACTTTTATAGCTAGGCATCCCTGCCTCTTCAGTTAGAGATGACATTATGCTTCTAGTATCTAACATTATGTGCCAATTCTAGGCAGAATTGGAAAACAAAGATAGGTATAGGCTTCTAATTTATGGATTGGTGAAATTCTCTTCCTCAAGTGCTTTATGCTGACATCTTGCCATGTTTGATGTTGAATGGTCTGGTTGGTTTTTCTTCTAAGATATTTGTAGCTTGTTTTCCTACTGAAAATATTATTTGTATTCATGATTGCGTGTTTACAAATGGAGAGAAGATCTCCATATAAAGAAAAATGCAAGACAATGTTTCTAAAAGAAACAATCGTTAGCTGACGAAAAAGCTAAAAAACAGGAAGTCAGAAATTACTAACTAAAAGAAGACTGATGACTAACTAAAGCTTAATAAAAACAAAGATGGCCATTAATATTACATTAAATATTTTAATACCCTTCCTTAATGGTCATCGTACAAACAAAAACTAAGTCTATCCATATTGTGTTGGTCATCAAAATGCATAGTATGCATACTCCTTCTGCTCAATCTGCTCTGCCACTGGAGCACTTTGCTGAGATGCTTCCTGGTTGGACTTCTCATCAACCAACCGCTTTCTGCAATACCTCTGTATATGACCAATCTTCCCACAGTAATGGCAAGTAATAGACTTCTTCTTGGAGCTCTCCTCTGAATCGCCTCGTCCTTTTTGTTGAGTGGACTTGCCTTTGCTAACGTCCTTGGCAGTAAATGCTTGTTCAACACTAGGAGACTAATTGCTGCTCTCAAACTGCTTCCTCCACCTATCCTACTACAAAAGTTTGTTGCACAGTTCATCAAACTTCAAGTCAACATTGGTGGATGTAATGTTGAGCGTTTCGATGAAGTGCTCGTAGGAACGTGGCAAACTCTTCAAAGTGATCACCACCATATCCTCCTCTTCCATCTTATGACCAATGGCCTCCAATTGATCGCGAATATTTTTTATTTTCATCAAGTGCTCCTGCAAAGACACTTGGTCATCCATCATAATAGAAAAAAGCATATTATTCAGAAAGAAAGCCCTTTCCTTGCCTGAGGTCTCATGAAGATCTTTCAAATGCTTCCAGATCTCCACAGCAAATTTACCAGATGGTATTTCTGGTAACATCTCATCGGCGATAGATAATTTAAGAAGCATGACTACCTCCCTATTACCTCCATCATACTTGTCTTGATCCTTCCCAGCAGAAGTGGGACGAGTTTCTGTACCTAGGACAAGCGCATCCAGACACCGGTACTCAAAGATGGTAAGCATCTTCTGCTTCCACGTGTTGTAATTCTTTCTATTGAACCTTTGCGAGCTTTCCAACATAATATTGGACAAAGTTGCCATCCCTCCTATTTTCCAGAGCACGAAAAACGGGGTAACTCTGTGATCAGCTGGCACAACACTTGATTTTTCAAAAATCATCTGAAAAATAGGCTCAGAAATTGTAAAATTTTTGTAGAAAAACCCTCAGAAACTTTGGAAGTAAGATTTTTTTCAGGAATAAATAAATTAAAAAAAATCCTCCAAAACTGCGGGCGTGAGGTACATGAAAAATTTTCGCCATTGTAAATTTTTGTAAACCTAAAATACGATTTTTTTCCCGGAAAATTTGATAAAGCTCCAAAAGCTTATTTTTTTTTTCTCGACTACCATGAGAGGAAATATTAGAAAAACACGAGTCGAGACGCGATTGCGGCGTAAGAAACAACCACGCAAACGTTGAGAAAAGCCTTGAAAATGAATGAAGGGTGGCTCAAATGAAAACCACGAACAAATAGCTTGCTCACACCGGTCGCTTCGGGAGAACAACAAATCTCAATCAAAACTTGACAAAAAACCACATGTGCAAAAGACATGGGTTCTAAATTGCTAAAAAGCAATTCTTGGCGTAAAAGAAGGCGGTCTGCAAAATTCTAAAAGAAATATAGAGGCTCCCGCATTTAAAAGCGATCCAAAAAAAAACGCCAGCTGATTTCTAAAATCGAGAGCAAAGACTATCTGCGGTGTTTTGAAGCGCCCGAATCATTAGAATAAACCCACATTTTAGCAAAAAATTGCAAAATGAATGCTTCAAAAAAATGGCACGAATAGAAACCCGCGATGCGAACTGAGAAAACGTTGCATGCCATCCTCTTCAATAAAGAAACTGGCATGATTTTACTAGAAAAACCCTCACGAAATTTTAAAAAACGGCAGCAAAAAACTTCATGAAAAAAAAACCACGCGATTTTCAGCTCGAAAATGCTTCTGAAAGGGGATGCGAAAATACACGATTTCTTTCACTTTGAAACCCTAGAAACTTCTGAAAATCCTCTCGAAAAACAGTGCATGACCAAAACATGATTTTCACAAAAAAAATGGCTAATCAGGTTCGAGCCTAAGCTTTGATACCATGAAAATATTATTTGTATTCATGATTGTGTGTTTACAAATGGAGAGAAGATCTCCATATAAAGAAAAATGCAAGACGATGTTTCTAAGAGAAACAATCGTTAGCTGACAAAAAAGCTAAAAAACAAGAAGTCAGAAATTACTAACTAAAAGAAGACTAACGACTAACTAAAGCTTAATAAAAACAAAGATGACCATTAATATTACATTAAATATTTTAATACCTACATTTTTCTTTTAGATGCAATAATATGTTGTCATATTAAATATTTTCTCATGCATTCCTGTAATATCCCTTGCAAGTTCTTAACTAAATTTGCCTTCAAGAAATATGCTAGGTTCACTAAAAGTGAAATAAAGTCTTGGTTGCTAAGAGCCCTCTTAACACTTTAGGATTTTTCACCTAAAGGAGAAGGATAGACCAAAATAGCAATGCTCACACTTATGGAAACCACCGTAATGTTTCTAGCAATTTCTGGCCCTAATTTCCCTATTAAGGCCTCTAGGAAAATTGTCAAACACTTCTCACACAACCCTTTATTTTGCTGTTTCTGTATTTTTCAGTTCGCTTGCTTGTCTTCCAATGATCTCAAATGAATTTAAATGCTTGCAAATCGACACTCCAATGTCTAGACAATGATCTAAGATGATAATGCAATTCTTTTTGTCTTTTGAATGCAAATACTTGAACATCTACATAAGAAATGTGCATCTACAGCCAAGTAGCATTTTTACAAACACTTGGCATATATACTCATATGATAATCTAGAGCTAATCAACATAAGCATTACAACAAACAATTGGCATGCAACTTATCCCCTCTTTATTGAATGCTTCTCAAGTACAATGCTAATGTAAATGGTCAAGACTCTTGGCATACAAAATGACATCAAATACAATGCCAAACTTATATAGAATGCACAACTACAGCAACTTCTAAAACTGATTTGATAATGCAATATTACTTCAAAACATAAGAGGAACCTGATTAACAGCAACGCCTCATGATGGTGGTGAAGTTGCAACAAACATCAAATGAAATGAACTCCTCTTAAGCCCAAATCAAAACCAAGAAGCAGCCGCCCCTGTTTTGCTTGAATGCTGATGAAATAATTTTTTTTGCTGCTTCAAGATACCTCCAAACAGCATTTAAAGAAAACGTCTAACCCTCTAGAAGCAAGTGCTCCCAAGTCCAAGTGAGATCGATGCTAAAAGAGGCCACTTATGAGCAAATCATGGCTTCAAGCTGACTGAGAAAAATGACTGAAAATAGTGACTGTAATATAACAGAATATGAATATGCAAATCGTCCCAAGAGTAGAAGAAATGATGAGCTCTAGATCGAACTCTTCAAAAATTGGCCTTTGGCCACAATTTTGCAAATGGTTAGATGACTGAAATATCACCTCCAACAGCTGCAACCCTTAAGTAGATAGTTTCACTACCTCAGTTATGCAAATCAATGGGATAATTCGTTCCCAAAGAGCTTCAATGTTGACTGCAGAAACACAAGGCTTCTCCACCAAGCATACCAAAATCAAAAATCTAATATTCAGCATGAAGAGAATAATGGCAACCCCCCTCTACTTATACTTTTCTTTCCAAGTCTAGGGCAGCCATGCAGAAGCTTCCACAATACACTTCAATTTTTTTTTATTTTAGTGACTTTATGAAATAATAATTTATTTAGTCACTTTAATTAAATTAATTAAATATACAGTCACCCTTTTAGTTTTTAATTTATTTGATGACTTAATAAATAATTAACTTAATTAATTTCTCCTTATTTCTCCACTAGCCTTCGGAGAATAAAGGCTAAGAAATCACACTGAGATAGCTACGAAAAAGGGGACATTACAATTCCTCACTTCTCCTTCCCGCTTAATATTAGTTGTAGTCTAAGTTGCCGGTTTTGGTACGGGATCGGGCACAGGTACGGGATATGGGTACGCTGGTACGACAATTTTTTTTCCTAAAATACGGTACGTTTGGGTACAGCTGTATATATATATGTGTGTGTGTGTGTGCAAAAATTAAAAATATACAAAATTGTAAATACATTTGATAGTATGATATAGTATACTTCATCAATCATCAGTCATCAATTCATCATTGAATCATTGATCAATGGTAGTGATAAAGATAAATGCCAATAGATAGTTCAAAATTTCAATATTATGTCATATATCATATATGTCTAAAGTCACGATTCAAATGAAGATCATTACAATTACAAACTTACAATGATAATAGGGATCTGACAATAAACCATCTAGTTATTACAATATTGGATTAATGTCAATGTTTATACTAAAATAAATATTTTATAAATCCACTAAATTGACGAGCAACATTTAAGAAGCTGATAATGAAATAATACCTTTGAAATTAATTTGAAACCCAAGCTAAAACAGATCACAAACTACTGCAACAAAAAAGGATGATTCAATTTAACATTTTCTGCCTGGTAGCACCCTGGGAGTCCCTGGGAGCCCCCAAGAAGGACCCACAGAGAACCCGTGGCTGCTTGGGCGCTCCTAGGCCGCTCCCGTACCCAAACACTCCCGGAGCGGGTTCTCTAGGCAAAATAGAAAAACCCGGTAACATAGGTTGTAGTCTTGTAAAACATTGCATGTATGTATTCTGTACAAGTATCAAGTTGTTTTAACCAGGTATATTGTAAAGCTTTTAAGCTATTTATAATTTTATAAATTTATTTTTGAAGTCTCGTTGTTAATGATTCTGGATGGATTTCTTGCTCCTGGTACTTATGGTAAAGTTACATGAACTGGTGTCAGTTGTCTAATTTGATTTCGTTCTTTTGTTAGGAAATAAATATTCAGAATAGAACTGAATGTTACCAAGGAAATTTGTAGCTTGAAATTTTGAGGTGTTCTCCTAGCTCGGGCTTTCCTTCTGTATTCAGTTGTATTAGGGGCTATCAACATTCAATGCAATTTGTAAATTTAATTTACCTGTCTTTTTCAATGTATTTCTCAAACAGAACCAGTCATAGATAATGATAAAATTTGTCTAGGTAATTCAATCTCGCTTTGCTGTCAACTTTTGAAGGCATTTTTATTAACCTAGCTTGAGATCTACACTGCAAATTGGAGCATCTTAGGTGCATAAAAAATTTGTAATGCAATAAATTGAAAGCTAATGAGTTATAGATAATAGTATTTCTTTAACAACATTGGTAAAAAAAATCAGTACTCCTTTTTGGTGCATGTCAGAAGTCATAAATGCTTGTAGAAGACTATCTGTAAGCTTTCAAGGATCCATCTGATACAAGGTGCTTTGTTTGTCTTGTTCTGTGGGCATGCGTTATATTACTGGTCTGGTCAAGAGCATTGAGAAATTCGCTGAATGACAATCCCTAGCTATTGTTTTCCTTGCAACAATGTTATGGGATCTCATTTGCAGAAACATTTTTCATAGCGGAGTACATGTTTCAAACATGTTTATTTATTTCAATTATTTTGCTAGAAATCAATTTCATAATCTGACAGTAGAGATGTTTCATCTCCTGTGCCATTTAAATAATGCCAAATTCAAAGGTTTCTAAATCTGATGCTGCCACAAAGTTGCCTCTGAAACTTTGGCTTGTGCTAAGCATTTGTATGGTGATCACAAATTCCGATGAACTTCAAATTTTATTTTGCAAGCTTCTTTTTGGGCGTACAGAGAGTTACTGATTTTTTATGCCCAAATTTCAAAGTTAATCAATAAAGATCAGTTTTATGTGTCAATTTTCAAACTGTCCGCCATATATTTTCTTGACCTTAAACTTCATTCCTAGAACAAAAAGCAAGCTCGATTTTCTAGGCAAAGCCCTTTAAATTTGTTCTACTTAATGCCTATGGTATTTTTAAGAGCCATTTCCATAACAGCTATGTAGTTTTCCCTTTGATTTTTTGTGTTGTTGGAGCTGAATGTACATATGGATCTTAGATACATTATGTGTGTGAAAAATGCTTAATGCAAACAAATATCTAGAAATTGCAAGTGAAAAGTCTTGGTGGGATGTTTGACATTTGTAATTTTTTGTTTTTGCAAGCAGGATTAAATCTGCTGAGTTCTTGCTATTACTTGTAGGAAATTTGCTTCCTTCAACTAAGTTTACAAACAGTTTAGAATACGAAGAGGAAAGAGAGGAGGGCTTGCAAATGGAGAGTCTGCAAGATGATATTTTGGAAGTTCTTGGAGAAGAAATTGCATCTCTTTTATGGGCAGTGGGTCAACTGGGGTCATTTGACTCAGAGAAGAAACAACCCTCATTACAATTTCAGGCTCAACATTTGGTGGACACTTTGGATTCACAAATTTGGTGAAGCTACAATTGAATATTCTAAAAAACACTTTGATTCATTATTTTTAGAAATAGCTATTCAAGCTGGGTAGGAAGCAAGTATATGTTCAAGCAACTTTGGTATGTGCTTCCCAAAAAGGATATTTTTTATGGGACAGAATGCTCAACTGGGAAGCTATAGAAAGGGGCTGCAATTTCAGCTTCCTGGCTTCTTAGCCAGTGTATTTTTATCTATAAACTTGTTTAAGCTGTCACTGCTTGCGTGAAAAGGAATGTATTGCTTCAACTTTGCTAATTTTGAAAGGCTGTTTACCTAATTGCTTCATTATTGTGATTACTTCCTGCTACTTCATACTTATAATCATATACACTGTTTAATTTGAATATTGAAGTTAGATGATACATGATTCAAACAAACATTCTTGATGAAGACACATGAAGTGTACCTTTGCACATCACTCATAGGTTATTTCCCTAAACATGAGATTGGTTTCTAAACACCATCTAACACCATGACATGATATTATGTAATTCGTCAGTCTCATAAATAACCATTGTAATGCTAAATTCAATGTCTTTGAAGGAGAACATTTGACAGCTTCTTTTTGCTATACTATAATTGGCTCTTTACCCACGATAATGAACCATTGAGTAGGCTCATACATTTATATGAGATTTTTTTCATATACACCTTTGATACTCAATTTCATGTTTCATATGCAGCATAGAGAAAAGCAATTTTAATTTTTTATTGAAATTACTATATTTGTAGGGGCCATAAATGGACCACATGATTCTCCATTTTCTCTTCAATAACTCCCCTACTCTCATTTTCTTGGTCCTAGACACTTTAGAAGCAGCAAATCCTGCTGCAGTGATTCTGAATTGATGGGTTTTCACTCTCGAACAGTCAAATATACAATTTCGCATGAATCCCCCTGGGTTTTGTGGGATGATTGGATTAGGTTTTCTAATTATCATGCTCGTAAATCTTTTTCAAGGTCCAATTTTACAAAAAAGAAAAAAGAGGCTGTATGGCATGGAAAGCCTCGTAAAATTAAATTACACCTATTCGTTTGAGTTCTTAGTCCAAAAGCACAGAGCATGAGTTAAGAGAACTGGAAGCCATTAAACTTTATTGACATTATGATAACGTCAAAAAGGCAATTTCATGGCCAACTTTTAGTCCAAGCAGGAAAAGGATCAAGCTTTCCAAGTTGAAACTAAATGAAGATATGGAATTTAGTGTTTGAACTTGCATTGAATTTTAAGAGTATGGCCCCAACTCAGGTTAGATTACTCCCAAATAAATATTGGCAGGAAAACTCTAATTACAAAAGATAGAAAATGCCATCGAAGAATATGTTACAATATTGTAATTCATGTTCAATCTCTGGGAGACAATAGTAATTTGATTCGTAATGTTTTCAGTCCTCCAGCCACCAATCACCAAACACACCAAAATCCCAAGGCATGCTATTCTACTTGATCCTCTAGTCCATAAGTGGCCAGGGGCCCATAATCTTGGATGCTAGATCCATCTATTGGAACTTATCAAGTACCGATTCAATAGGAGGGGATTGCATCAGACTCTAGGTGCATTATCCAACTAAGTGGCTTAATTCCATAGGCAAAATTACAAGCCTAACTAACAACAAATTCTGGTTTGATGATACGAACAATCACCTAAGGTCTAGTCTTATTTTTTGCCAAGTAGTATTGCAAAAAAATCACTACCAACACATGGCCTCAATTTGAGGAGACTCCAGATTTTGGAGGAAACTGCTCAAACTATTTGGCGCTCACCCTATAAGCATTTTAATGAAAATGTCAGTGGTAATGTTAACGATGATCATTAATAATCGCATCAAATATCCTGCAACAAAAGCGAATACCTACTAAGTATCAGAGGTTATATACACCTCTGTTATGTATCAAAAATATAAATGTTATTTGAAGGTCATAAGTTCAGGTTTAACATTTTTTGACTTCATTTATCTGTTAAATGATTGTCACTCTTTATTAAGCTCTGTTTGGAGACGCTCTGATCCATAGATAATCATTTGATATTGTAGCAATTTTTTTTCATGTCTCTTTGTATACAATTGAGATTTGAATATTATGTAATCCTTTTCTTTCCTCTTAATAGAATTCTCTTGATCTTATTTGCATTGATGATACGAAGATTTTGGCTTTGATGGTTCACTAAAAATATAGAAGAATTAGAGATGTTATAGATATTGAGAAATGGCCTAGAAATTTTGAATAGAGATAATGATTATAAGCTTAGCTTAATGGAATTGTTAATTCACAAAAGTTTAGCGAAAACTTAGATTTATCCCTTTTCTAACCTTTTTTAAGATCCTAATGATATTGTATACAATCAGAGTATTAATTTTTGACATAATACAACCAACAAGAAATATATTTGAGTATTAATTTTTGACAATACTATCAACTAAGAAATAAATTTGAATATTGTTTTTTTGTAGATCTGACCTACGCATTAAGTCATCACAAGATGACCTCCACGAATAGTCCTTTACACTAATAGAATGCTATTTCCTCGTTTACGTTGATAATAATTAGAATGCAAGAGGACCCGCTTATATATATTAAAGTAATATATTAATCATAATGTAATATGCTATGGTAATTCTGTAACATCATGTTAACAAACATATTGGCTCTAAGGCTGGTAAGCTCATTCTAGACTCTAAATGAGAAGGATAAATGCCATGAAAATAACTTACATATCCTTTTATGATCTCACTATTATAAATTGTTTATTTATTGTCTTTGTAAGGGACTTTATTGAGGCTATTTATGTTCTGATATTATTGTTATGGTGATGGTTTCAAAAGAATACAAACATGTAGTTGAAAAAGTCACAAAATAAAATATCTAAACAAAAGCTAAGGTCAGATGTAATTTTTCTCTTAAATGGATTTTTAAAAATGGAATAATTGCAATCAAAGTAATTTAAATTATGAAGAGAGGGCAATATATAAGCCACCATAATTATTAGAGTATATGTATAATAATATTCTTTTTATAGGTGAATTAATAAATTTGATTAGACTTCTGCCAAACATTAAAAATGAATTACATACTATCTCTATGCGATGTTGAATGGACACAATAGGTATGAGCAAATAACAATTGAAAAAAAAATGAAACATATGAGAGCATACAAATTCATCATAATTATAAGCCATGCTTCAATAAGTACAAATAAAAATTAATAAATAAGGTTTAAAATTAATTTTGTTATGGTTGTAGACAACTAGAATATAAATGGACAATGGGGTCTCTCTAGCAATCGATAAAACATGTCTTGCTTCTCCCATTCAACCTTGACCCTCATGCCACATCAATTTCTCACATCACCATGTTGGAAAATGTGCCTCAATCTCACAAGCTAAAACCTCTGAGAAAGCATGGTCGCTGTGACATTCATGTTGTTTGGATGACTGGCAGTTTAGTAACTTTGTGTTTTGCTCATGTCGCTGAGACTTTGCTTTTGTCTTGCCGACTGATGATGTCGCTGTGACTTGTGGCCTTCGTTGTAACCTTCTGCCGAGTGGAGACCTATGGCCGACGGTTTGGTCTAGCGGATGTCGGGGAGACTCATGGCGATTGGATCATCGGGGTAACTCACATGTGTCGGAATGATGTCTCGGCGACAATAGGAAGTCTTGCCGATATCGGCGTGACCTTTGGTTTGTCTGGCCGATGTGATAATCAGTATGACTTGCTCCTATCGGTTGGAAGTCTTGGCGACTGGGAGATGTTTGGCCAACAGTTGGTGTCTATCGGATATCGGGGAGACTTGGCCGAAAGGGTTATGTTTCAGTATGAGGTCTTACCGATATGGATGTCTCGCCGATAGTCATACACATGGAGTCATCGGATTAACAAAAGAGTTCGGTAAGAACTCTTGGCGACGGGCGTTTGTCTCACCGACAGTGTGGGATGTGTTCAGCATGACTCCTGGCGAAAGGTGGGCTCGGGATAACCTGGAGACTTCGGCGTGAAGTCTTGGAGACAAGTGTTGGTCTCGCCGATGGCTGTGTGACTTCGGTGTAACATAAGAGGCTTGGTGTAACCTCTTGGCGACAGTGGTAAGTCTGGCCGAAAGGAGACTTCGGTGTAAAACATCTGTTTCGGTATGTTGTCTTACCGAATGTGGAAAGTCTTGCCGACTCGGTATGATTTGAAGACTTCGGAGTAACGTCTCAGCGAAAGCAATATGTCTTGCCGACTGGGATGTTTCAGTATAACATGAAGAGCTTGTTATGAAGTCTTGGCGAAGAGCAATTGTCTTGCCGATGGGATCCTGATGTCGGTATGACCTCTCAGCGAAAGATGGTAGTCTTGACGAGTGTTGCTCACATCGATATGACTTTGGAACATCGGTATGATGTCTCATCAAATGGCGATTGTCTCGCTGATGAGAATATTGATGTCGATGTAACTTGTGAACATCGGAGTGATGTCTTGGCGACACGGCGAAGTCTGAGCGATTGCTTTTTGGACTCGGTGTAACGTCTTGCCGATAGTGAAGACTCTTGGCGATAAAGACGATATGGGCTCTGTGGCATTGGGGAGACACGGTTAGTGTCTCATCGACATGCAACACAGGTTGAACGTTTTTTGACCGAGTGAAGTACGTTTGGATAGTGAGAAAGCGGGATGTGAACGCCGTTCTTGTGAGGCTGATTCGCGACCGTTTACGTGTGGAAGAAACTTCTACGAGAGGAAGTATCACGTTCCGATAATAATCTTGAGCGCTAGAGGTTGTGTCCAAGCGGTTGGAAAAAAGGAGAATATTGATTTCATAAGGAAGATACAAAAACGAATGTCTTATACTCACATTATGGGCGTGCAAAGTAGATGTCTTTGATAGGAAATACGATAGAGCAAGGAAGCAGAGGACAGTGGCTGGCCGAAAAGAATTTGAAGCTCATGAAAGGTCGAAGCCCAGTTGAGAAGCCCGAGTTAAGCTGCTGGAATCTCTCGTGATCATAATTGCTTTGTTGATCTCTTAGGGATAGTTTGCTACCTGTTGTATCCAGAATGAACAAAATGTAATCTCTGAAAGGCCAAGAGCCTGAAACTGTATTGTAACTTTTTGTTGCTGAATAATACAATGGCTCGAACTTTGGAAAGTGGGGTTTTTTACCTGAAAGGGTTTTCCCCACGTAAAATCTTTGTGTTCTGTTTTCCGTAGTATCTTTCTTCTGTGTTGTTGCTTGCTGTTGAATTTACATGTGTTTCTCTCAGAAGGATCAATGTGGGAAATAAATTGTGTATGTTTCCACTTTAGGACATAGTTGTACGTGTCTTTGAGGCAACCTAATCGAAATGAAAGTTAACGAAGGCACTACTGTTTGGAGTTTTCACTAGATGCACTCCCTGGATTTCCTTACAAGTGGTATCAGAACCTTCTTTTGGTTGTTGGTTCTGGATATTACTCCTGTGAAGATTTCTTAGCTTGATGGGCTGGAAGAAATCTGGAGGAATGGACTGATGTATTGATCCTTTGATGAGTGGAAGCCTTGTGGTATTCTAAGACAACATGCAGCTTGAAGGATGGTCAAGATGGAAAAGGGAGTTGGTCATGTTGTGATCTGTGTCTCCTGGCTGGTAGTGGTATAACCTTGGAGTATGAGGTGGATTTCTTTGCTTTGTGGTTGTGTAGCAGTAAAGCTTTCATATTAGGCGTTTGTGTGTCAGGCTCCTGGGTGATATGGAGAAGCCTAGGTTGTTTCTTAGTCATGGAAGAGAGTGCTTGTGCTAGGTGGTGATTCCTAGTGTTGGAAGGCATTGTTTCCTGTTAACCTCAAATGCTTGAAGGCTATGGAGTTAATCATTAGATGATTTGCAAGCTTCTGAAATAGCCTTTCTCTCTTTCTCGAATGCATGTACATGTTGGTGGTTTAGATTTGGCCTGAAAGGGGCCTGGATTTCTTGAACTGGTGTTTCCTTTTTTAAGGATGTTTTGTATTTGCATGGCTCTGTGGTTTTGCAGGTTTTACACGGTTAAGCAAAACTTGTGATTATGTGGAGTTGTTGTTAAGCTATTTTCTAGAGCCTGGCTTTTGGGGTGTTGCTGGATGAGATAGTTGCAGTTCTGCATGCATGCTTTGTGCATGGTTTGAGGAGGTGTGTTTTCTTCTCTGCATGGGAGTGTTGGTACGTGATTTGTCACTCAGCATTCTTGTGGTGGTGCTTGGGGGTTCCTTGATTATGGTGCTCGTTGTGGACATGTTTATCTGAAAGGTATTTGGCCCATTTTATTTTTTTCAGATGTGTTTTATTAAGTTCACTTTCATGATATGGATCTTGAATTGTTGTCTAATGGTTCTAGAGGATTCATAGTGGAAGTTGTACAGTTTTGTTTTATCTCCATGTTGCTAATGAGAATTGGTAGGAGATGTTGTATGGGCTGATTTCCTGAAATGGGGAATGAAGTAGTTTGATCTTCTTTAAGAAGCTTACATCCATGGTTTTTTAAAGATGGTTTGATCTTGGTGATTGAACGGATGGATGTTGTTAAGGTTTTCTTTTGGGATGCGAAGAAGATCATTCTTGGCACAGCTAGCTATTAGAAGGGTATGTAGGAGGATGTTCTACAGGAAGATGATGTTCAGAGTTTCTCTCTATGGTCGTGAAGGTTTGTGATGAGAGAAATGTTTCTTGTAGCGGGTTGTTGCAGGTTGTGCATATCATTGTGGATATTTCCTTGGTACTACATGATTACATTTTCTATGTGTCGTTAGTGGTAGACTTGTGATGCCTTTTGATCTTTCAGATTTGGATTACTCAGGTAGTGGGAGTTCCTGTATGTGTCTTGTCGTCTTCGACTGGTTGACATTTGGAGCTTGTATTTGTTGTTGATGAGTTGGTTCTGGTTTGGCATAAGTTTACTAATGTTGATACCTGTTGAGGTATATGAGATTGGATGGTATAGCACGAGCTGTGGGTGCTATTTTCAGTCGCGTGGGTTTATCAGTTGGGTGGAAGCAGTCAGTCTAATTGTTGTTCTAACTGATGTTTAGTATCTTGTTTCTGGATAATGACTTCACTGTGTGTTCTGTTTGAAGCTTTGAAGTTGAAATTGCTTCTATATAGCGTTTGAGCACAATGAAGTGGTAGCAGTATCTTGTTAATGATATCAATGGGATCTTTTGCTTGTGCTTGTGGGAATGGTGCTTATACACCTTAGCTTTGTATTCTTCTTCCACAAGTGGCATGTTGGAAGATGACAGGATTGTTGCCAGAAGGTGAACATCTTGGATGTTGGAGCAATATTCTTGATGGAGCATGAGAGCATGTTCGAGATCTATGTGGTTTCCTGGAAGGTTGTGATCGGTTTGCTTTATTGGTCATTGAGTT